>CM053027.1:58473431-58607954 GCA_028564925.1 Lithobates sylvaticus | reverse complement strand
GGGTGGGGGGCCGGGATCTGGAAGCCCCCTTATTAAAGGGGGCTTGCAGATTTCGATAAGCCCCCAGCCTGCAGACCCCGACAACCAACGGCCAGGGTTGTCGGAAAGAGGGCCTTGTCCCCATCAACATGGGGGCAAGGTGCTTTGGAGTGGGGGGTGCAGGGCCCCCTGCCCCAAAGCACCCACCCCACCATGTTGAGGGCATGCGGCCTGGTACGGTTCAGGAAGGGGGGTGCTTGCTCGTCCCCACCCCCTTTCCTGACCTGCCGGGCTGTGTGCTCGGATAAGGGTCTGGTATGGATTTTGGGGGGGACCCTACGCCATTTTTCGGCGCGGGGGTTCCCCTTAAAATCCATGCCAGACCGAAGGGTCTGGTATGGTCTTGGAGTGGGAACCCATGCAGTTTTTTTTTTTTTTATTTGACGTGGAGTTTCCCCTAAAGATTCATACCAGACACAGTGCCTGGTATTGTCAAGGATCAAAGTCGGATCCCTGTTTATTGAAGTCAGATGGATGTCGCAGGGCAAAGTCGGATCCACAGTCGTACGACTGTCGTGTCGTACCAGTGTGAACCCGGCCTCAAGGATGATCAGTGGAAACCGGATGCACCTGAGCTCAATTTTGAGTGTCATGGCAAAGGCTGTGAATGCTTATGTACGTGTTATTTTTCACTTCTTTCACATTGTCATTATTATTTGTAGAATTTTGAGGAAAATAATGAATTAAATTAATTTTGGAATAAGGCTGTAAAACAGGGGTGCCCAAACAGTGGCCCGGGGGCCACATGTGGCCCGCTGAGCCCTCTTATGTGGCCCGCGACCTCCTGCTCTGGGATAAGATAGAATAGAATACTGTTATTAAAGGTCAGTTTTATTAATAAAATCACAGTGTATATATGGGCATATCTATTCTTCAGTGGTTACTGGGCTGCTTTCAAACTGATCTGCAGGTCCAGAGCAGTTTACCTGCTGAGCCATAGACTTCTGTTTTTACCTGCAAGTTTGGTGAGCTTTCTGAAAGTGCACAAAACCTGTAGAATATAATAGAAGTCTATTGAAAAGTGCAGGAAAGCCAAAGGTACACTGAGCTGCACCAACGGTGCAGGTAAACTGCAGCGCATCTCTGTGAAAGCAGCCTTGGGCCCCTTTCACACAGTCAGTCTGACCCAATTGGACCCTCCATTCACCTCTAAGGAGTAGCAAATGTAAACCGACTTGTGTCCTACCTCCAATCCAATCTGGAAAAAATGTAGTATTAGTGGGCTGTGTCCGTGTCCACGCTGCATATACAGAGCAGACATGGACCTGCCATCCGCCCGCTCTGCTCATTGTGGCCCGTGACCGGTTACCAAGTAGCTTAAGTGGCCCTCGCTCTTCAAAAGGTTGGGCACCCCTGCTGTAAAATAACTAAATGTGGAAAAAGTGAAGCGCTGTGAATGCTTTCCAGATGCACTCTATGCACTGTATATCTGGGATTGTGCTGTATATCTTGTGGTTTTATCCCCCAATGATTAGCAGCTTTGTATCTGTTTTTGAAGGACTTTGTTATGAAATGAGATGTCCTTTCTGTGTATTTGTCAGTATCTTGTCTTAACGAGGCCTTGACCACCCCTGTGGAAGATGCACCCATATTTAAGTACTCCATTGATAAGCAACTGTAGCTCATTTTTAAAGCCCTGTTTATTCTCTGGCAGGTCCTGCTATGCAACTTGCCTTGGTTGCACTTCTAGTCTGCCAAGCACTAATTGATTGGGCTAAGTCCTTCAGAAGTGATGATGTTGCTATGCAAGTTATTTATAGAGCATTTGGAGCTCATGCCTACAGCTTTGAGCTATTGTGTTCACAGGTTGTTAAAGTTCTCCTGTCTTATTTCTTGCAAGAGCCTCCTGACAGAGAACATGAAGAGGACTCTCTGGCTGAAGTGTTGGGTTGTGGAACCAGCATGCAAAAAACGCTTGGCTTCCCCTTCGTGGGACAGTGTCTCTTCGGACCCGCTCTGGACACCCATATCAAGGACATCACTGGATGAAGAGCACCTATCTGCCCCAGCAGAAAAAGGCTAGAGCTCAGAAAACTGTATAGCATGAGGGGTTGTCTACACTTTTAAAAGGGGAGGGATGTCTGTTAGCCTTAGCAACCACTAATGCCGCGTACACACGGTCGGAATTCTCGTCGGAAAAAGCTCTGATGGTTTTCCCGTCGGAATTCCGACGGAATTTCGCTCAAATTGTCTTGCCTACACACGGTCACACCAAATTCCGACGGTCAAAAACACCATGGCATAAAACACGTTCGACTGCACTATAAAAGGGAAGTTTAATGCTTCTGAGCATGCGTTGAATTGTTTCCGAGCATGCGTCAGAATTTTGCATGTCGAAATTGCATACACACGATCGGAAAATCCGATAGGTTTTCCGTCGGAAAAATTAAGAACAGGTTTTCAATCCAAAGTCCGTCGGAAATTCCGACAGAAAAAGACCGATGGGCATACACATGGTCGGAAAATCCGATGAAAAGCTCCCATCGGACTGTTTCCATCGGAAATTCCGACCGTGTGTACGCGGCATTAGACAGACAGCATCTCAGATACCTGGGTACAGAAATTTTTTCAAGTGCTACAAGCTAAAATTTCAATCTATGATCCTCTTTGGATCCTGTTTTGCAACCTATCTTTGTCCCTGCCCAGATCAGCAGAACTCTGCGCACCCCTCGCCGGTCTTTTGGAACCCAGAATCATCAGGCCCCATTACGTGTGGCAGAATGGTTCCAGAGACTCTATTTCAACCTGTTCACAGTAGCTGAACCAAAAGGAGGCATTTGCCCCATCTTGGATCTCAAGGCCCTAAATGTCTTCATTGGGACAAGAAATTCATAATAGAATCCATCAAGTCTATCATAGCCTCCCTTCATCGGGAAAATTTTCTGCCTCTGTGGATATCAAGGATGTGTAAATACAGACCTCCATTCTTCTAGTGCATCAGCAATTCCCTCAGTTTGCTGTGGGTCTCCAGCACTTTTAGTTTGTTGTCCGGCCAGTCAGCTTTTCCTCTGCACCTTGAGTGTTCACCAAGGTGCTCGCCCCTGTACTAGATTTGTTGCGCTCTCAAGACATACAAATTGTGTTATATCTTGACGATCTTCTACAACCATCCATACCTTGCAAACGTTTGGCTAGGTCCTGAACATTGAGAAGTCAGAGTTTGAACTGACTTATTGCTTGGAATATCTGGGTCATGTCCTAGATACAGCTCAAGCCAAGGTTTTTTTCATCAGAAGAAACCTCTACTTGTCTGCTTCCAGATTTGGACTCTTCAGTCCAGAAATCTCCCAACTCTTTTCTTCTACATGAGAGCTCTGGGGCTGATGGTTGCCTCTATTGAAGCAGACCCATTTGCTCAGTTCCACTCCAGACCCCTACAGCACAACATCCTGACAAGTCAATCCATTGCTTGGACAGACCAATTTGTCTGGCCAACAAATCTTGCTCTGGAGTTGGGAAAATCCTTCCTTCCAGTTGCCTGGGAGTTCTTCATGATGTATGCCAGTCTACCAGGCTGAGGAGTTCTGGGCAACCTGATGGTGTAAGGGACTTGAACGTCAGAGGAATCTTGTCTCTGTATCAACCTTCTGGAACTTCGGGCAATCTGGATTACCTGCAGCACTTAATATCCCAAATGGAGAGCCATCTAATCAGAATTCAGTTGAACAATGCCACAGCAATGGCATACATTAAGTCTTGTCGCTGCAAGAAAGGTAGAAAAGAACCTGTCCTGGGTAGAACTTCACATTCCTTGGAATGTTTTCTGCTTGACCTCTGAATAGGGAAGATTAGGGATGGGGTATTTTTTGACTTTAGCAGTTATAAATGTAGTGCAGGTCTTGTGACTCAGTTATCATGCTAAATAATGTGATGTTCTTTAAATAAGTGTTTGGCTCCCTCTAGTGTCCTTTCTCTTAAATGCATTGAGACTTTTGTTTGTTTATGAGAAGCCACGCTCCAAAGCATTGTGGGATTGGTAGTTTAATGAGGAAGTGACTCCTGTTTTTAATTCAGTCTGGGAACTACCTATCCACAATGCCAGGCCACAGAACAGCCTGCTGGGTAGGCAAATAAAAGGGACAGGCATGGCATGCTTTCTCTCTCTCTCCGGACGCCATTTTACACACAGCAGGAGGCCTGTGTGTGGGCCCAGGGCTGGAAGAGCCTGTGGCCTACAGCAGAGAATGGATGGCCTGCCCCAGATGTATCATTGTGAACTGCCCTGCTGATCAAACAGGAGGATTGGTCTGCATTACAGAACATTTGAGGTTTGCTGCATTACAGTCGCCGGCTATCCAAAGGTGCGGTGTGACGACGCAAACTTGGATCGGGACTGAGATATCAAGGAAGCAATCTAACAAGCATCTGGGCCTGTTGTGGTGAACGGGCACCTGCCCAGATCAATCTAGTGCACTGTGACTGTGTGAATTAGTTCCAGCCTGCTGGTGGGATCTGTAGTCCCACAGGAGTGATCTCATTTGTCCATAGACTGTGTATAGTGGAACTTCAGGGTTTGCCTTCCCTGTACTGCAAAGTTAATGCTGAGTGGCATCCCTCATTAAGGAAGAGGCATTGTGAGTGCTTTACATGTGCGAGTATGCAGTTATCGGCATGTATTTTCTTCTACAATTTACTACCTACTTGTTTCCCTTGATTTACAAATACTGCAGTCTAATAAGCTAGCTGAAGAAAGAAGACGACAAAAGACTTTGTAATTTTCTATAAAGCAGCACAACTTTGGTTTGCAGAGTGGACAGTGTATTGCAACTTAGGGGGAGCCCTTGAGTACAGGATATAGACAAATGTATTGTATTTCACTGCTGCATTGCACTTGATGTTCGGCTGCAAATTTGGTGTGTGCTCTGAGGTTGGAGTGGGAAGGTGCTCAATATCAGGGCTTTGTCATATTGGACATAAGTCCCACTCTTTGCCTGTCTGCATATACTACTCAGGTGATCATTGAGTTCTTTATTCATACACATTGATTGTCATTTACGTTCATTTTTTATATTTGAGTTGTCACTGTGTCTATTGTGTTAAACAATTCTTTCAGTAAACTGTTTAAGTGTGTAACTTACAGTTTGTGTGAGATGATTTATTATTACAGCTGGTGAAGTGACGAGTACCAAGGTGACAGTAAATATACAGTACAGAGTGTCATTACTGTGTTTTTCTTTACTACTGGGTCTCACACTAACATTATCACACGGGTGTGCCAGAGGGGTTGAGTCTGTTTTTTTGGGGTTGGTAGGCAGAGTGCAGGCCCAAAACAATTACCAGCAGCTCCTTCGGGGGTAGTGCTACATAAAGTAATTAAAGCATAGTCTGGAGATTTAGTGGTCTGACACATCCCCTGCACAGTCACAACTAACAACGTTCACTCTCTTTGAGCAGTGTTATCAATTTTCACTGTGCAGGGGGTATGTCGGACCACTGGAGATCCAAGCTGCTACTACTGTATTTGGGAGCAGCGTTCTTGCGGATCTCCAGGTGCTGTCAGCATAGGGGAGTTTTTGCACACACTAGAACATTAAAACAAAAAGAAAACACTCTAAAACATACTTTACTCTGTAGACAGCATGACTGCATTCCAATATTAAATAAGGTAGGTTCAATTGAGCTGAAAGAAAAACAAATACGACCTTCTCTTCCCCTTGTTATGGGCTAAACACATGCCTATGTTGCAAGATATTGGTCCTTGGCGCAGAGAGGCCGCATATCTGGGCCAAGAGCGCACGCGCTGCATGCTTCCGGCACAGTTACTGGTGCCTAACCAAAAGCTCCTGATCGCTGCTTGCGATTGTGAGTTTTCAGATCACTGTTCGCCATTACTACCATATTAATCCCTCTAGCGTCTGTTTTTTTTTTTCTACATTCAATTTCATTTATCTCATCTTTTCACCTTATCCAGTCTATTTTATTTTATTCATTCATTATTTTATTAAATTCTATATAAACAGTATGGGAAGTTTATCAAACTGGAGCAGCCAGAAATCTGGAGCAGCTGTGGATGAGAACTATGAAAATAAAAAATATAAGCTGACTGATTGCCATGCACATCTGCTCTGCTTTGATCATTTTCCCTGAGTGTATCCTAATTATCTATTCAATGCTTCAATTGTTTTCACTTTTTGTTTTTGTACATTTTATCTGTTATAATTATGTTAAACTTATAATCGTATCAAAAGCAACCATTAGCAAGGCAGGGGGATTATTGACTATCTTTAATCTAGACAGGGGTACTTGACAAGTGTGCCCTCTGTCATCCTTGTTATTTGCCATGGCCATTGAACCATTGGCGGCTTTTATTGGGTCAAGTCAATGCTGCCATAAAAGGTTTTTATATATGGTGAGGTCCATGAAAAAATTATGCAGATACTAGGCACCACCTTCTCCTCTCTCCAGGTAGCTATGGAGACTAATATGGATTTTGAGGTGTACTCAGGTCTTACTATTAATTGGTTCAAACCAACTCAAATGTTGCTGGATGGTAACACCTCTCGGCCAATCACTTAAGTGTGTCCTGTACCCCTTATGACATCTTTCAAATATCTCAGGATAATAGTCACTCCAAAACTTACAGATTATTGTCAACTCAATATAATTCCCCCTCCTTGCTCGTTAAAGGGATAAAGTTGAGATTTGGAACAGACTGTGGTTGTCTTTGGTGGGCAAAATAAATCTTATCAAAATGATTCTTATTCCTCAACTCCTGTATGTCCTTCATAGTAGTCCCTTGGCTATTCCTTTAAACATTTCACAGGTCATTGCTTCTATTGTTCATGCCTTGCTGTGGCATCATAAGGTCCCAAGGATGAGGTTACAACATTTGTAGAGGCCTAAAGATGGGGAGTACTGGTCCTGACAAATCCCTGGCTGTACTATGTGGCTGCACAACTGTAGTATTTGGAAGGTTATATGGTGCATCCCTGAGGATGGAAACTCCTAAGCTGGACCCTACATTATTAATTCTATTCCATACCACTAGAGCTGGATCTGGATGTTCCATTGGGTCTAGACTGGTGTTAATATTCAGGAACAAGGCTAAGCAGTGGCATTGTTAGCCGGGTGCGGGGGGTGCGGGCCAAAGGGGTGACACCCGTGGGTAGCGGCACCGCTAACACCGCCCGCCGCCCTGTGTTTCACCTTCGCCGCAGCTGTGCGTGTCACACGGAGCGAAACAAAGCCGCCTCCCCCTCCTCTCTGTTTACATCCACAGAGGAGGAGGAGCTCGAGGGACACACACTGCTGTGTATCTGAGGTCTGTAAGGGGGGTGTCTGTACTGAGGGGTGTCTGTACTGGGGGGATTTGCACTGGGGGTGTTTCTGCACTAGGGGGTGTCTTTAAAATGGGGGGGTCTGCACCCAGGGGGGGTGTCTGTACTATGGGAGGTCTGCACTGGCGAGGTGTCTGCACTGGGGGGGTCTGCACTGGGGGGGTGTCTGTACTGAGGGGGTCTGCACTAAGGGGGGTGTCTGTACTGAGGGGGGTCTGCACTAAGGGGGGTGTCTGTACTGAGGGGGGTCTGCACTAAGGGGGTGTCTGTACTGAGGTGGGTCTGCACTAAGGGGGTGTCTGCACTGAGGGGGGTCTGCACTGCTGGGGGGTCTGCACTGAGGGGAGTCTGCACTGAGGGGGGTATCTGTACTGCTGGGGAGTCTGCACTGGGGGGTCTGCACTGAGGGGGATGTCTGTACTGAGAGGGGTCTGCACTGGGGGGGTGTCTGTAATGCTGGAGGGGGTCTGCACTGAGGGGGGTATCTGTACTGCTGGGGGGGGTCTGCACTGGGGGGGTGTCTGTAATGCTGGAGGGGGGGGTCTGCACTGAGGGGGGTATCTGTACTGCTGGGGGGGTCTGCACTGGGGGACGTCTGTACTGAGGGGGGTCTGCACTAAGGGGGGGTGTCTGCACTGAGGTGGGGGTGTCTGTACTGATGGAGGGGTCTGCACTGAAGGGGTGTCTGTACTGAGGGAGGGGGGTCTATATTGATGGAGGGTGGTCTGTACTTAGTGGGGGGGATCTGTACTGAGGGAGGGGGATCTATACTGCGGGAGGGGGGGGTCTGTAGTTAGTGGAGGGGGGTCTGTACTGAGGGGGGACTATAGTTGGTGGGGGGGGGTGACACCATTTTTTTTCGCACCGGGTGACACCAACCCTAGTGACGCCACTGAGGCTAAGCAACTCCAGCAAGTTTCAGGTTTTACTTTGCACAGTCTGATTTGGTCCAATAATACTAATGCTGCGTACACACGACCGGTTTTCCCGTCGGAACTCCGTCAGAAAAACCTTCAGAGTTTATTCCGATGGGAAAACTGGTCGTGTGCACGCGGCATAAGTATTATTGGATCAAATCGGACTATGCAAAGTAAAACCTGAAACTTGCTGGAGTTGCTTAGCCTTGTTCCTGAATATTAATATTAATATTGTTCCGACGGAGTTCCGTTGAAACAGTCTTGCCTACACAGGATCACACCGAAGTCCGACTGTCTAGAACACGGCGATGTACAACACGCACAACGTGACTAGAAAAAGGAAGTTCAATAGCCAGTAGCCAATAGCTGCCGTCTCGCACTTGCTTGAGAGCATGCATCGTTTTTGGTCCGTCGGAACAGCATACAGACGAGCAGTTTTCCCAATAGGAATTGGTTCTGTCAGAAATATTTAGAACATGTTCTATTTCTAGGTCCGTCAGAATTTTCCAAAAAAAAAAGTCAGATGAGACACACACGATCGGAATATCTGCCAGAAAGTCCGACCATGTGTACGCGGCATTACCCTAAACTAGCCAAACTTCAATATGGGTGTTACCAGACGGAGTTCAGTGTTACACATCTATATCATATTTTTTGTGGATGGCTCCTTACAGACTTTTTCTAAGCTGCAGAATAGATTTTGTCTTCTGTAATATACAGTATGTATTTCTATTACCTAATATTACAGCAAGCAGTACAGGCTCAAGGTGGTGATACTGTGTGGCAACAATCTCCTACACCACTATTAAACTTGATGAAGACTACTACCATTGCTAGGGGATTTATTTATAGATGCTATGCTATTGGTTGCCTTTCTTGAAGACTATCTCTTTAGACTAGTGGGTCACTGGGAAATAGATGTTGGTTCTTTTGTGGAGGATCAATGGGAGGAAGCTCTCCAGGCAGTTCAAGTGTGCTCACTTAACCTTACTCAGAAGCCTTTGCAATTATACATTCTTTTGTGTATTCACTACACTCCTTGGAAACTCTTTATTAGGTATTTTAGAGGATCCCCCATGCAGTAAATGCTGGCGGGACCAGAGTGATTTAAAACGCTAACTGTGGCAATGCCCCAAGTTACTTATTGGACGGGGATAATGCATATGTCTTATACTGTGTTTCAAGTACCCATTCAGATAGACCCTAAACAATGTGTGTTGGGTATTGTAGATGCTCTACAATTACAAGCATCCAACAGAGAGGCTATTGCAAGGGCTTTCTTTCAAACACTTAAGCTTGTCCTGGAAATCTGAAGACAAATGTAGATTGATTAAAGCACATGGGAGTTACACTTAAGGGCCGAATATCGGGCAGTATCGGCTGGTTCAAAACCGAACTACATTCGGTCCATGTGTACGGCAGCCAGTCCAACAGAAGCCGGTCGTTTTGCCAGCTTCTGTCGAAGGGGTATGACTGAAAAAGGTCTGCTGATCGGCACACGATGTGTTCTGGCAGGGGGGCCATCCCCCTGTCAGGACACAACAGCTCAGCAGATCGCTGTGCTAACATTGGATTGCAAATGAACTAATACACCGCCCAAAAAGAATTCTCTTACCTTTTGTGGCAGTGTGTGGTGAAGAGTCTAAGGATGAGCTTGGGCGTTTTATTTGGATATACAGTATTTATTGGCGTATATCACGCACAGGCGTATAACACGCACCTTCGCTTTAAGAGGGACGTTTTAGGAAAAAACGTACATTTTAAATAAAGGACTGTGAAGCAAAATAGGGTCAGTGCCCATTAATGCAGCCAAATCAGTGCCCATCTGCAGCCTCACCATTGCCATGAATGCAGCCTTGCCATCAATTCTTCTGGGAAGGATGTCCACAAGGTTTAGGAGTGTCTATGGGAATGTTTGACTACTCTTCCAGAGGCGGATTTGTGAGGTCAGGCACTGATGTGGTTGAGAAGGCCTGGCTCTCAGTCTCCACTCTAATTAATCCCAAAGGTGTTCTATCGGGTTGAGGTCAGGACTCTGTGCAGGCCAGTCAAGTTGCTCCACCCCAAACTCACTTATCCATGTCTTTATGTCCCTTGTTTGTGCACTGGAGTGGAGTCATGTTGGAACAAGAAGGGACCATCTCCAAACTGTTCCCACAAAATTGGGAGCATCAAATTGTCCAAAATGTTTTGGTATGCTGGCACCTTAAGAGTTCCCTTCACTGGAACTAAGGGGCCAAGCCCAAAACCTGAAAAACAACCCCACACCATAATCCCTCCACCACCAAACTTTACACTTGGCACAATGCAGTCAGGCAAGTATCGTTCTCCTGGCACTTAGGGGTGTACTCAGCGGTTTAGACATTAATGGCTGTGTGTTGAGTTATTTTGTGTGTCACTTTTGTGAGATACTATATATATATATATATATATATAATAAATTCTTTGCCTTCCATTTCTATTTTAAACTGAATGGGTTGTTTTTCAAGTTGAGGATTTACATATACTTTAAGAGAGACCAAAAACAATGCAAGCTGATCCTAGATTTATGCCTCTCTTACCTGGATGAGAACTTCCCAGGAAATCATGCCAGCACCATCATCATAGTATGTATCATTACCTTCCATAGAGCTGTCGCATACCGAATTGTGAATGTGCATGGGCTAATTTCGTTGGTTGTTGTGTTCTCTTTTTTTTTTTAACAATCAAAGTTTAATTAAAGCTTGAAATATAACACTTAATGTAACATGTAATATTACAAATGCATACATTGGTGAATGAAATCATCTTTTACAGTTTGGATGAGCAAAGGATGTTGTGTTCTCAGTCTCCTGTATAGCCCTAAACTATTCCAGGCATGTTTTAAGTTTGTTTGTTCTCCTTTTGTATTGTGGTATACCACAAGTGAAATATATTCATTATTATGTTATGATGTAGCATAGTGTGAGTCAGTATTTGCTTTCATTGGTGATGACAGTACTTACCTGATGCTAGCAATGTCCAGCTGACCTTTTTCTTCCAGCAGACGTGGACGTCCCCCAAGGGCGTATTCCGTCTCCATCCAAATGTTTTTCTAAAAGAATAAAACGTGGCAGATATAGTCATCTACAGTATGCACTTATATACATAGGATTCGCCCTGAGACTTTGAATGAGGTGAATGAATGAATGTATTGTATAGCGCTGCAAATGCGAACTGAATCGCCTCAAGGCGCTCGGTCTATCCTTTGTTGTCCTGCTTATTAGAAGAGGTGAGTCTTGAGTTTTTTTCTGAAGGCCCGATTGTTTTCTTCCAAGCGGATGTTGGTGGGTAGAGCGTTCCATAGCCGTGGTCCTTGAACTGCAAATCTTTGTTCTCCCTTAGATTTGTAGCGGGCTTTGGGGATGAGAAAGCGGTTTTGGTTTGTTGATCGGAGGTTGCGATTGGGTATGTATTTTTTTATTTTCTCACATAGGTATTGCGGAGCGTTCCTTGTGTACAATTGTGGGTGAGGCAGAGGGTCTTGAATGTGATCCTATCTTTTACCGTTAGCCAATGGAGGGTCCTCAAGGATGGGGAGATGGATTCCCAGGGTTTCTTTCCGGTGACTAGTCTTGCTGCTGTGTTTTGGACGACTTGTAGGCGTGCAATCTGGTAATCAGGTAGTCCTATGTAGAGGGAAATTGCGTAGTTGAGTCGTGAATTGATGATAGTTCCAACTACTACGGCTTTCTCCTTTTCCAGAATGAAGGGGACGAGTCTGCGTAGCAGGTGGAGAAGATGATAGGATCCGCTGACTACTGATCCTATTTGTGCATCCATAGTCATCTCTGAATCAAAGATGACTCCGAGGCTTTTGGCTTTGGTGCTTGGAAGGATGGTCTGTCCAAGGATGGTCGGTGGTGTCCATGGGGTCTTAGTTTTTTTACTTCGGTTTGCGCTGAGGTGAGTATGGTTAGCCAAGGAACATATCATGAGTACATAAAAAAAATATAGATTTATAGCAAATTGTCGTGCATGTAAAACACAACAGCAGTAAATGCAGGCCGATGAGGTATACATGACTAGGGTAGCCAGATACCTTACTGCCCCAACAAAACATTCATGCCCCTACTTAATTCTACTGAATGAATACACGGCCACCTGTTGGATGTAAATGGCTTTGACGGCCTTTATTAACAAAAAACATTAAACTGTGAACTTTTATTTTAAATATTTAAAACAATTTAAAATATTCAAAATATTCCAGCTACAAACTCAAAGTAATAGGTTGCTAGTCCCTGATGACCCCTTATTACTTTTGAGCCTGTAATACCTTTTGTTAGCATTTTGTCCGCAGCCGCCAACTCGCCTCGAGGACTCGCTAACGGACCACAGACCCCCAACTTATTAACCATTATTCCGGACTGACACCAGCCCAACCAGAAGGACTCCATATCTGGGATAGGTCCCAACGTTTTCAAGTGCCCCATTTTCTATATATATATCCATATATATGTAACTGTCGCCAAGGACCCAACGCCACTGCTCCTACCAAAGTCCAACCCTGGACCCTTATATCTCCTCCGCTTGCTGACCCCCAACTGCTGAATTTGCTCCACCCAGCTTTGAAATGACTTGCAGCATTCCTCCCATCTGCAACCATCCTCCAATCTGGTAAGTGCCACACTTTCCTAAACCACCCCCCTAATTCTTAACCCTTTATTCCCCTAAGCTCCTTGCACCCTGTCATGGATGTACTGCGCCTCCTCTTCAATACTGCTGCGTACATGTCTTACAGTGTGAAAAGATAACAATCCACATACCGTATATACTCGAGTATAGGTCGACCCGAATATTAGACATGTGCGATTAGTTTCGTACTAATCGAAAATTCGTACAAATTTCCGTAAATTCGTACATTCGGTAGGATCCGAAATAAGAATTGCTATGCTTCCGAATTTTACGATCCAATTTGTTTACGAATTTTGGATCCAAATTTCGTTACAACGGAAACGTGACTGGTGTTTTGTTGACCAATCAGAGGTTTTCTTCTGCTGCTGAGTGAGGGTTGGGAAAATTACCCTTTTTAATATGGGACACGGACAAAATAAGAATGTTCGTTATTTACGATTATTCGTTATGATGAAGTTAAAAACCCAGGAAGTCAGCACAGCACAGGGATGGTGGGCGCCCCCCATAATGATAAATTTATCATAACAAAGGTTTGTAATTGTTACAAAAAGTTAACGAACCTAATGAAAATTTGTACGAATCAAAATTGAATTTCGGACACGAATTACGAAATACGAATTAATTCTAATACGAAACGGAATGAAACGAAACAAATTTATTGACGGCGCACATGTCTACCGAATATAAGCAGAGGCACCTAATTGTACCACAAAAAACTGTGAAAACATATTGACTCTAGTATTAGCCTAGGGTGGGAAAATGCAGCAGCTACTGGGTAAATAATTCCCATCTGCAGATTCACTGTGCCCATGTTGAGTCATATTGTGCCCATTTGCAGCCTCACTGTGCCCATTTGCAGTCTAATTGTGCCCATTTGCAGCCTCACTGTGCCCATTTGTAGTCTAATTGTGCCCATTTGCAGTCTCACTGTGACCTTTTGCAGCCTAATTGGGCCCATTTGTAGCCTCACTGTGCCCATCTGCAGCCGTACCTTTGATTACTAAAACAGCGTGTGTCTCCCGCTGTGTTATGTAGTCTGTTCGGCCGTCCATTGTAACAAATCCCCCGCTCCTCCACGTCTGTGATAGATGGAACGCTGATACAGTTTCCCAGCATTGTATCAGTGCTCCTCTATCGCAGACGAGGAGGAGGCAGGGCTTTGATACAATGGACGGCTGAAAAGACTGCATAACACAGGGGGAGACACATGCTGTTTTAATAATCAAAGGTACGGCTGCTGTACGTCTCACTCGAGTATAAGCTGGGGGGGGGGGGGGGTTCAGCCTAAAAAATGGGATGAAAAACTTGGCTTATACTTGAGTATATATGGTACATTGGTAAATAAATCGTATATTTAAAAAAATTTTAAAGTGTACAGGCATCAAAATTATATACAAGCATCAGTAGTACCCAATGCATTTCGAAAGACAGTGCTCGCTTCTTCAGGGGTAGATGCTTTAATATATCTGCAATGCAAGTAAACCGGGCAATCGCGGGTGCCTGGCGGTCATCGAAAGACAGTAGACGACGTCATATGACGGCGTCCCGCCATAGTAGCTGAACAGTCCCGCCGTCATTTGACAGTGGGCGGTCAGCTAGTGGTTAATATATCTGCAATGCAAGTAAACCAAATAAATGTATGTTACACAGAATTGGCAGGGAGGTGAGTGGTCATAGATGTCATAGTGTGGTACAGTATGTACTCCACAATAACTTTTGTATCAAAGTAACCTAAGTCATAGAAGTTTAATCGAGACTAAAAACTTTTCTTGTGGAGAAGATGTTGTGATAGACAATATAAATGGGCATAACCCTGGGTACCATAGATGGAGTTGATGTGCCTGATTGTTCTGAAAAAAAGTAATTTATAAAATAATTTAGATAAGCTACATGCCTGCTATACAATAATTTGGCAAAATACAAGTCTATTCTGGTCTTTTGTAATATTACCTAAGGTGTGATGCTGCAAAAGACAGAACTGTAGCCAGGCTTTGAGGTCAGGGAACCAATTATGGCTGCACTGTGGACGCTAAGAGGACAACAATGTAAATTCAGCATCCCTATACTGCTTGTGTAGCACCTATAGAGGCAGGAAAATATTGAGATGTCATAAGACAAAGGGAGAGTTTTTTCTCCTGCTGCCCCTAGAGGAAGCTGTTGCAGAAAAAGCGTTGTCCTGCCTATGGTAGAAATGGCCCTGATGGTGAGATTCCATTTGATGTTTTACGTAAAGGAAAACTGTAGCTAGAGTAATAATATAGAGTGGCACACCTTTCTGGGGAAGACTTTGGGAACATCAAGGCCAAGCATTTTCAGCTATCGCAGAGTAATGGCCTAAGCATTCCTCACAGCACCACTGGGTGAATTTATCCCGGTCTGATAAAAGTATCTGATAAGATTGACTGAAGCTTACTGTTTAACCAGAAGATTGCCCTGTGCACATCACATGGATATGAATTGTGACATAAAGTAATATTCAAAAGTTTTAGGCATGTGGGAAGAAATGCTGTAAAGAAATGCTTTCACAAATATATATTTTAAGTGTTTATTTTTATTAATTTACAAAATGCAAAGTAAGCGAACAGAAGAAAAATATAAATCAAATCAACATTAGACGTGACTGCCCTTTGGCTTCAAATCAGCATCAATTCTTAGACTTGCAAACTTTGTACACTTAGGCCCCTTTCACACATGTGGACCGTATGTCCGTTTTTCATCCATCCGTTTTTGGATGAAAAAACGGACATACATGCATGTCTATGGGATAGTGGGTGTCAGCGGATGAGCATCCGCTGGCACCCGCTATCGTCCGCCTCCACTGTGGTCCGATTCTGCAGATGGAGGAAAACCCTATTTTTCCATCCGTCTGTGATCGGATGAACACGGACATACGGTCAGTGTTCATCCGATCCCCCATAGAGGAGAGCTGAGAACTGACAGGGCGGTCCCTGCACAGTGTGCAGGGACCGCCCTGTCATCAGCCGGCTCATCGGGGATCAGCTGTGCGATCCCCGCTGAGCAGCGGATCTTCACGGGGCGGATCAATACGGATCCGCCCCGTGTAAAAGGGGCCTTACACAAAGTGAGGGATTTTGTAGGATTAGAGGCAGGTGTATGATTAATCAATTATACTAAGCAGGTTCTAATGATCTTTATTTTCATATGTAGGATCAAACATAGGGGTTGATTTACTAAAACTGGAGAGTGCAAAACCTGGCGCAGCTGTGCATGGTAGCCAATCAGCTTCTAACTTCAGTTTGTTCAGTAAGGCCCCTTTCACACGGGCTGACCGTTCAGGTCCACCTGTCAGTTTTTTAGGCGGACCTGAACAGACACTCCATACAGGTCTATGGAGCGACGGATGTCAGCGGTGACATGTCCGCTGACATCCGACCCACTCCGATCCGCTAAAGTGTGATGGATAGAAACCCTACTTTTCCATCTGTCTGGTGGATCGGATCAGATGAAAACGTTCTACAGGGGGCCTTAGGCCTCGTACACAAGGTTCGATTGTTGTATGGCCGAGCGTCAGATTTTTGTCAAAAGCGCGCATGCAGGATTTTGTCTAGCATACTAACTATCCGCAAATTGTCATTTGAAAAACACTAATGTAGTGACGTACTATGAGAGTATAAAGAGGAAGTTCATTTCTCAAGCGCCACCCTTTGGGCCCCTTCTGCTAATTTCATGTTAGTAGAAATTTGGTGAGTGTTGATTTGCGATTTTCAGATCGTACAAAACAAAAGCCTTTTAAAATACGTTTGGCATAACTACATCAGTATCACCAGCAAAGCAGCTTCATTATTATCCCATTAAAGAAGATGAGAATGTGCGCTGCATTTCGACAGAAAAATGTCAGCAGGTGCTCTGGACTGAAGAGTCAAAATGTGAAATATTTGGCTGTAGCCAAATATTTACCCACATGGATAACTATGACAATTCTTGCCATTAAATGGTTAAATTTGTAAATGACTGGGGTGCCTAAAATACACATTTAATCAGGATAATCAGATGATTACACAGGTGCACTGTCTGACATGACCTGAACTAGAACAGCAGAAAAAAAAGTAAAATATATGACTAACATTTTAGTGCTTGTATATACATGCCGTTTTCTTGCACCTGTGGAGCGTAAGATTGCCCCCTTTCCTGAAAAAACATATACGCCTATTAGAAACAATGGCAAGTCTCAGTTTTACTGGCTGGGCCAGTAAGGTACCATCCAGTCTATGGACAGACCTGTCAATAATAGCTAATCAGATTATGATACTGAGTTAAACAAAGTATAACTAAATGCTAAATGTACATAAAATTCAGGAACGCTGCATCAATTGGCATATTTTACTTTGCCAGCAGTGTTATATTATATACCTATTAATCGACCAAATGTTCAGACAAGAAATAACTTTTTACTAAACAGGTGGAAAATTAGAAGCAATAATGCAAAATAGGTTTAGGATGGCAAAGAGCATACACTGCAGAATAATACAAAAAACATTAGGAAAGTGTACAAACATGGACCCCGTACACACGATCGGACTTTCCGACAACAAAACCGTGGATTTTTGTTCGAAGGGTGTTGGCTCCACCTTGTCTTGCATACACACGGTCACACAAATGTTGGCCAACAATTACGAACGTAGTAACGTACGTGATATCTCCATTACGAATGCTAGTTATATCTCCGGCTCGTACTGGGTTCCGAGCATGCGTGGACTTTTGTCTGACGGACTTGTGTACACACAATCGGAAAGTCCGACAACAAACATTTGTTGGCGGAATATCTGAGAGCCTGCTAGCCAACAATTGTTGGCGGAAAGTCTGACAACAAATGTTCGATGGAGCATACACACGGTTGGACTTTCCTCCAATAGGCTCACATCCAACATTTGTTGTCGGAAAATCCGATCGTGTGTACGGGGCATTAGGGTAACATAGCCTCTTTAAGACAATATAACAATAAAAAGTCAAGCTGAGAATCACTATTTTAGTAAAACAGTTCAGATCACAGCTACTTGTGATTATCCTTATAGACAGTGTGAATCAGAGTAGTTCTAGTAACACAGGTGAACAGCTGGAAGCATCCAAGGACTA
Organism: Lithobates sylvaticus; assembly: GCA_028564925.1. Lineage (NCBI taxonomy): Eukaryota > Metazoa > Chordata > Amphibia > Anura > Ranidae > Lithobates > Lithobates sylvaticus. The sequence goes on along the minus strand of CM053027.1, from coordinate 58,589,974 downwards.
TGGCAGAGCTAAAGGTTGCAAACTTTGGTTGTTTGTGAATTCGTACAAACATAGGACATAATACATAGTGACAGTATTTCTACTGCTCTAATAAATGATATCTTTCTATCTGTCCAGAGTTGTTAAGAAACTTGTGATAGGGGCACCCCCCTTTGTCCTCAGCAACCAGTAACATCACCCAGCGCTATGGCCATGGACATAGTTGGTCAATGACAAAACCCCTGCCCCTTTGTTTCTTTTTAGCATCTGCCAGTCATCAGGATTTTTTCCTTTGATGGGCATCCCTCATCATGATTGACATGGATTTGCATCGCTGGATGATATCATTGATGATGATTTTTTTTTGTTATACAGACCTTGCCAGAAACTGTGTACCGTTGACTCTTTTGTGTGAATGAGTAGGGATACTATGCAGCCCTTACTAATTTACATGGTGGGAATCCCGCATCATTTTTTGTGTGACATCTGTTCCAGACCCTTATCAAGGATACGGGTCTGGTACAGTGGGGGAAAAAAGTATTTGATCCCCTGCTGATTTTGTACGTTTGCCCACTGACAAAGAAATTATCAGTCTATCATTTTGATGGTTTTATTTTTGTACCAGTAAGAGACAGAATAACAACAAAAAGATCCAGAAAAAAAGAATTTCAAAAAAGTTATAAATTGATTTGCATTTTAATGAGTGAAATAATTATTTGCCACAACTATTGTACATACTGCACAACTCCCCGGTTTGGATAGGCAGGAAGTGGTTCAAAAAAATTGAGTCCCTTTTCAGGGAACTAATATGGAAAGGGGGGCAAGCCAGGATTCGGCTCCGAACCCTGCAACTCCCTGTGAAGGAAGGGGGCCTTGCGGTGCCCAACCCGGAACGTTACTTCCTGGCATCTCAATTACAACAATTAATAGGATGTGGTGTTCCGGGGGGGGGGGGGCACCCCAAGTGGTAGAATAATGCTGATGGGGACGGGACATAAAACAATAATAGAAACTATTGAAGCTGACTCTTTTGGCTATAAGTATCCTACAATAAAAATGATAATTAAAATTTGGACAACAGTTAAAAAACAGCTACACTATAAAGGATTAACTGAGTACTCCCCCCTATGGAACAACAAAAATCTACATGAAGTTTTCCAGGTAGGAAAAGTTGAAGCATGGGAAAAACAGGGTATCACAAGACTAAGACAACTGTATAGAGGCAACTTGTTAAAAAAAATTTCAGATCTGAAACGAGAGTTCAATATACCGCAGTATACGGCCTATGCATATCTACAAATAGTTCATGCGCTAAAGGCCCAATTCTTGAAACAGCCGTTAATATGGACAGAAATACCCCTTTTTAAAAAGATACTTGAAGTTGGCTCTACTAAAGGGTTAATATCCGAGTTATACGGACAAATGGGTCAAGAAGCGAATACAGGGGAGAAACTCCAATATGTAAAGGCAAGATGGGAAGAGGATTTAGGCGTAATAACCAGTGTACAGTGGATGAGAATTTTGGAGATGGGTCCGACGGTCTCAGTCTCCCCCCCCACGCAGAGGATATCCCATTTGATGCTGATAAATAGAGCTTACTATACCCCTAAACGGTTATTTAAATTTGGGAGGAGGGCTGACGATAGCTGCCCCAGATGTCAAGGAACTGGTGATCTCCTGCATATGTTGTGGAGATGCCCTAAATTGCACCGTTATTGGTCGGGAGTGATTAACGGCATGAATGAGGTATTTGGGATTAAGCTTGAGAGAGAAGCTAGGGCATGTATACTGGGATATAGAAGGGAAATGGAAGAGGAGAAAAGCAAAACAGTAGCAATCCTAAGATGCTTGTTCCAGGCCAGGAAATTGATTGCAATCAAATGGCAATCAAGGGAACCCCCTTCCGTAAGTGATTGGATTAGGACTGTAAATGAGATCTTGTGTAGAGAAAGAACAGTATATATAAAGAGAGGTAACCTCAAGGAGTTTAAGAAGATGTGGCATCCCTGGCTGGTAAAAATGAGCCCCTTGGAGTAGAGGGCTTAATTATAATGACGCCCCACCCAGGATAGAAGAGGAATTGATAAGATTGGGAATAGGTACATAGGAATCCACGCATGAACATAGGGGGGTGGGGGGGGGGGAGGGAATGGGGAGTAAAAGGTATTGATAAGGGAATAAGATGTAATATATAATAGAGGGAGGGGAGGAGGATGTATAAAGGCCTTTATTATTTTTTTTTGGCCATGCTTTCTCTGCCCCCCTCCTTCCCTCTCTCTTTTTTTTCTCTTTCCCGTTTCCCTTGGGATAAAATGTATAAGACCTATTTAATGTGCACTTTTATAATAGGATAAGAGTTTACTCACTCGCTATTTTTTACAATGAAGTGTTAAATAAATGTGGATAATAATAAATAAAGATTGAAATAAAAAAAAAAAGAAATAATTATTTGACCCCTTCGCAAAACATGACTTAGTACTTGGTGGCAAAACCCTTGTTGGCAATCACAGAGGTCAGACATTTCTTGTAGTTGGCTACCAGGTTTGCACACATCTCAGGAGGGATTTTGTCCCACTCCTCTTTGCAGATCCTCTCCAAGTCATTAAGGTTTTGAGGCTGATGTTTGGTAACTCGAACCTTCAGCTCCCTCCGCATATTTTCTATGGGATTAAGGTCTGGAGCTAGGCCACTCCGGGACCTTAATGTGCTTCTTTTTGAGCCACTCCTTTGTTGCCTTGGCCATGTGTTTTTGGTCATTGTCATGCTGGAATACCCATCCACGATCCATTTTCAATGCCCTGGCTGAGGGAAGAAGGTTCTCACCCAAGATTTGATGGTACATGGCCCCGTCCATCGTCCCATTGATGGGGTGAAGTTGTCCTGTCCCCTTAGCAGTAAAACACCCCTAAAGCATAATGTTTCCACCTCCGTGATTGATGGTGATGATGGTGTTCTTGGGTTTATGGGCAGCCTTCCTCCTCCTCCAAACAGGGCGAGTTGAGTTGATGCCAAAGAGCTCAATTTTGGTCTCATCTGACCACAACACTTTCACCCAGTTCACATCTGAATCATTCAGATGTGCATAAGCAAACTTCAGAGAGGGCCTGTACATGTGCTTTCTTGAGCAGGGAGACCTTGCGGGCACTGCAGGATTTCAGTCATTCACGGCGTAGTGTGTTACCAATTGTTTTCTTGGTGACTATGGTTCCAGCTGACTTGAGATTATTGACAAGATTCTCCCGTGTAGTTCTGGGCTGATTCCTCACAATTTTCATGATCATTGATACTCCACGAGGTGAGATCTTGCATGAAGCCCCAGACCGAGGGAGATTGACAGGTATTTTGTGTTTCTTCCATTTGCGAATAATTGCAACTGTTGTCACCCTCTCGCCAAGCTGCTTGCGGGATGGTCTTGTAGCCCATTCCAGCCTTGTGTAGGTCTAAAATCTTGTCCCTGACATCCTTGGACAGCTCTTTGGGCTTGGCCATTGTATAGAGATTGGAATCTGATTGATTGCTTCTATGGACAGGTGTCTTTTATATAGGTAACAAGCTGAGATTAGGAGTACTCAGCTCGTTACCTATATAGAAGACACCTGGGAGCCAGAAATCTTGCTGATTGATAGGGGATCAAATATTTATTTAACGCATTAAAATGCAAATCAATTTATACATTTTTTTAAATGTGTTTTTATGGATATTTTTTTTGTTATTCTGTTTCTTACTGGTAAAATAAACCTACCATTAAAATTATAGACTGATCATTTCTTTGTCAGTGGGCAAACGTACAAAATCAGTAGGGCATCAAATACTTTTTTCCCTCACTGTATATACATTTAGCAGGAACCCTGCACCATTTTTTTGTGTGCAGGTCCTCTATTAACATCTATACCAGACCCTTATCTTATTTCAATTAACTAAATTTAAATAAGTAAAAAATACACAACCAAACTTCATATAACCTGGAATGTTTTTTTATTTGCCAGCCGAATTCTAATGAGATTAAATGACAATTATGTAGAAGCTTAAAGATGAGCTCCAGGCACCCCCCCCCCCCCCCAAAAAATGAAGCCGCAATATTGACTAAGATAAACCCCCACTGTGCACGCTGCGCTTTATGAATGGGCTGCAGCCCAAGTACCTGCTCCCCCCCCCCAAAAGCTGCCAAACGTGGCAATGGGGGGAGGGGCGGGAGAGTCGAGATTCCTCTTTTGGGTGGAGCTCAGCTTTAAGTTTAGTTCTTGTTTAGCACAAGGGACAGTACTTACATTGAATGAGAAGTGTCCCTTTTGCTGGATGCTGATCTCTTAGATGAAATCTTCCGTCGTCTGGCCACCACATACCCCCAGGGTGGTAATCTTCCAGTGCTGTGGGGGTTAATATAAGCCACTGGATCTGTCATAGGCCCTCATCAAGAGTGCCGACTATGCCCACCCTTTCCATCCCCTTCCTACATTCATAAAATCTGTTCTATAGCTTCCAGCATTGAAAAGCACTCATTCATTCGCCTATATGTTTTATTAAAACAACAAATATGAACAAGTTATTTAGAAATTTCAATGGAGCAGTAACAGTACCCTAAAAAATGTCCTTTTATTTTCAACTCCTCCAGAAAAATAGCTGTGTACATCCTGGTATGTGAGTATACCTAGTCCTTGGCCTACAGTTTCTTAGCTGTATATCTGTAGTGTGAGATCTAAGGCACTGCTGCCTCTGACTGCTAGTCTCAGGGGATTTAGAGTGAGATTTAGTGATGTCACTGCTGTATTGGTCGCTGTTCTCCTTGCTGGAGGCTTTGACGTGAGGAAGCAAAGCCCTGCCTCTACCAAGATGGCCACCTCCACACAGAGATAGAGTTGCCACCTCATCCCTTTAAAACCGAACACATATTAATTACACAGGTTCTGTGGCTGATTAAGGTGGTAATTAAATTCACTTGGTGCCTTATCTGCAATAAATTAGCCTCAGAATCTGTGTAATTCATATGTGTTCGGGTTTAAAGGGATGAGGTGGCAACCCTACAAAGAGACATGGTGCAGAACAAGACACGGTAAGGCAGTAATGGGAGAAAGATCAGCTGTAGGGAGACCACAGGAAATAGTGATGACTATTCCTTTGCCAACTGCTTGCTTTTTTGGTCCTCTATAAGCTTTGGTCAATCATAATCAGTGGTGGGCAGCCAATGAACCAAACTGAGGTGACCACCTCAGGCGGTACTTGGTGGGGGTGAGAGCAACTCTATTGACTTTGATGGTCCACCCAATTTAATAGTATTTGTGATTTACAGGATATAAAATGTAAAAGTGACAGGTGTATCATACATGTATCCATAAGAATTTGTTGAGGGAATATATTAAAGCGGAGTTCCACTCAAAAGTGGAACTTCTGCTTATCTGTCTCCTCCCCCATTCCGGAGCCACATTTGGCACCTTTCAAAGGGGAGGGGGGAACGGGTACCTGTTTTTGACAGGTACCCCTTCCCCTCTCCTGGAGATGCCCCCCCCCGGTGCCATCCCTCAGAAGTTCGGCCCCCCTCCTCCTTCCTCCACCACCAAAACAATAAGAAAGCGCAGTGCATTCTGTGCATGCGCAGTAGGGAACCGGCTGTGAGGCCAAAAGGCTTCACTGCTGGTTTCCCTTACCAGGAATGCCGGCGGCAGCTTCCGACAACCGATCCAAAAATCGTCTGGGGTGCCGACATCACGGGAACCCTGGACAGGTGAGTGTCCTAATATTAAAAGTCAGCAGCTACAGTATTTGCAGCTGCTGACTTTTAATTTTTCATGGGGGGGGGGGGGGGGTGGAACACCTCTTTAATTTTATGGACTGATTGGGTAGTTCTGATAAATTGAAAAAAATATAAAAAATTTATTTTATTATATTAGCTAGCTAGTAAATCAAGTTTTTTGCTCTGTATCCAGTTCTATCATTTTTCCTGTGCATTATTTCTGTATGTTTGTATGTAAACCAGTATGTTTCTACTCTATGTTTCAGGACTTTTGCTGAGGAACGACCTCCTTCCCTTAGCAATCTCTGCTTAGTATTCACTTCCATTAGCATTTCCTATGGGATGATGTCATTTTCCGTTCTGTGACCATTTTGGGCTATAATTAGTCATCTATGTGAATCACATACACGTATATTCAGAACTGTCCAGCAGTGGAATATAGAATTACACTTTTTTCAGAATCAGCCAAACTGGAAGGTACAAAATACTCTGCCCTGGACCATCAGTCTTTTAGAATATATTCACCTGGACTCAAAATATTTATAGGGGATAGAAAAGTGTTAAAGTAGAACTATAAGCAAAACTTTTTTTTTCATTTTTGGATCGAGCAAGGGAGGGTTATAACCCCTGGCAGATTTTTTTTGTCAGTTGTATGCCATTGCAGAGATTTACCTACACTTCCTGTCCCATAGCCAAACAGGAAGTGAGAGGAAATCCCTGCAAATTAAGGGAATTCCATGGGGATCCCCAGGCCACCAGAACTAGTCTCCTCATTGAAAAATTTCCCCTCTATTACTTTTCTGGGGACAAACCAAAATTTGGGATTTTTCTTTTACTTTCACTTTTAATGATAATAGTAAACAGGACAAATAGAGAGCATGAATCTCCTTAATGGGAGCACAGAGATCAATAAAAGCTGACTCACGTTCTAATCCAGGGATAGGCAACCCCCGGCATGCAAAGCCTCTTTTGCCGGCACCCGACTTGCAGGGAAGTGTCAGTGAGACACTAATGCATTCCAATCTCACAATTCCCCACGCCGCACCTGCACTAAGGGGGAGGCACTGTGCACTGTGTGTGTGTTTGTGTGTATGTGTCACTTACTACTGACCCCTCAGCTCTGCATCACCTACTACTACCAACCTCTACATCACCTACTCTCAACCTCTGAACTCTGCGTCATGTACACCTGACCCCTGAACTTTGCGTCACTTACTACTGCACTATGTGTCCCTTTAAGCCACAGCCAGTATTCAGCGTAATGAAAATCACACCAGATTTTGCTGCAGCGCTTGGCACCGCACTTTTTCTCAGCTGTGGAGGCCCAACTTATGATCCTGCGCACAGGCCCACTGCTTTCAGAAAATGCCCCTGACCTGAGCACATCATTGCGCATCCATTCCAGATGCTTGTATGTGACATCACATACATCACATACATCACAGACATCACATACAAGCATGTAGGCTGGATGCAAAAGGTGGACAGGACAGGTAGTGGATATGTCTCATCTCTGCTTCCTTGCACCACTCTGCATATCACGCATATCATAGATGAGAATGCAATGACGAGCGGGTGGGGGGGGGGGGGGTATAGGGTTGAGCCAGAAAAGAAGAGGGTTACAGTGGTAGGACAGAGAAGCAGGGGGGGGGGGTTCAGTGATGGGCCAGATGAGAAGGGGGTCATAGTGGTATAATGGTGGTACATATGAGCAGGGGGTTGCACTGGTGGGGCAGAAGAGCAGAGGGTATAGAGGTGGGGCAGTTGTGCAGGGGGGTACAGTGTCAGGGCAGAGGAGACAGGAGGTACATTGGTGGGACAGATGAGCAGGGGGTTACAGTGGTGGGGCAGAAGAGCAGGGGGTACAGAGGTAGAGCAGAAGAGCAGGGGGATACAGAGGTGAGACAGATGTGCAGGAGGTACATTGGTGGGACAGATGAGCAGGGGGTTACAGTGGTGGGACAGATGAGAAAGGGGGTTACAGTGGTGGGACAGATGAGCAGGGGGTTACAGTGGTGGGACAGATGAGAAAGGGGGTTACAGTGGTGGGAGCGATGAGAAGGGGGTTCAGCGGTGGGACAGAAGAGTACAGTGGTTTGGCAGAAGCGCAGGAGGTACAGTGATGGGAGAGATGAGAAGGGGGTTCAGCGGTGAGACAGAAGAGTACAGTGCAGTACAGTGATAGGGCAGATGAGCAGGGGGTTACAGGGGTGGGACAGATGAGCAGGGGGGTTCAGTGTTGGGCCAGATGAAAAGGGGGTTACAGTGGTAGAAAAGAAACGGGGGGTTCAGTGTTGGGGCAGATGTGAAAGGGAAGTGCATTAGTGGGACATATGAGCATTTAGTTACAGTGGTGGGGCAGAAGAGCAAGGGGTACAGAGGTGGGGCAGAAGAGCAGGGGTACAGAGGTGGGGCAGAAGAGCAGGGGGTACAGAGGTGGGGCAGAAGAGCAGGGGGTACAGAGGCGGGGCAGAAGAGCAGGGGGTACAGAGGTGGGGCAGAAGAGCAGGGGGTACAGAGGTGGGGCAGAAGAGCAGGGGAGTACAGATGTGGAGCAGCTGTGCAGGGGGGTACAGTGGCGGGAAAGAGAAAGAAGGCGGGGCAGAAGAGCAGGGGGAACAGAGGTGGGACAAAAGAGCGGGGGGGGGCAGAGGTGTGACAAAAGAGCGGGGGGAACAGAGGTGGGGCAGATGAGAAAGGGGGTTAGGGCCACAACTCAAGACTGCTGGAGCACAGGGGTGCCAGATCTGTCTTGTACTGGGAAGATCTGAGGATTAGGTAAGTATAGGATTAGGTAAGTATATCTCCGCTCTACTCTCTCCTAGACAAAAACTAGCAGTTAACCCATGCAGAGATGGGCTTTATAGCTGAACTCTAGGCATAGTTATGTAGCGGTACCCCCGTAGGGGCTGCTGAATGTAGTTGTCCATCTGTCACCCTGCCCAGCCAGACACACACTTTTCACTCACTCAGAGTGCACTTGTTTTTATGGTTTATTGAGGGGAATTTAACTTGAATGGGGGATAGGAAACTTATTAGATGCCCAATTAATTAACAGTCAAAGTTGTGACTACTATATACATCACAACATCACAATATATACAATCTCCTCCTCTCCTCCTGCACTTCCTTGCTTGCAGATCATCCCTCCTCACACCTCCAGCACATCACTTGCTGCATTTCCTGGATCAGCTAGCACTTTAGGCCTGACACTGGCTCAGCCTAGCCTAAAGCGGGTGGCCTTTACAGGCAGGGACCATTGGGGCCCCTATGGTGAAGCAAAAATAGGAAAGTTCCAGTGCTAGCTGTCCCTGTGGCTACTGCTCCCAGTTCCACCTCTTCATGTACTGCCAGCCCTCCTGGCTGCAGCTGCCCCTTTCCACTGCTGAGCTCTGAAGTAGAAGGGATGTTCCCTTTGAAATGCGTCAGCTGGCAGTGATCCCTGTGAGTTCCTCTGTGACATTTGGAGAGATCCGTTCATCCTAGACTGAATGCTGTTATTTGATGACTATTCATATTGCAAGAATCTCCACAATTACTTTTGAGTAGTTTTTTTTATCATTTTTAATAAATACACATCTAAAGGATAATGCACAAGGCTGGTGCGCCCTTTCTTTTTCTTTTATATCTTCTTTCATATAATAGAGACTGGCTCTGCACCCATCCCAGACTGCTACATCTCAGTCCTCTCAGGTGTGCCTCCCAGTCCTTCCGATGATGTGAACACTCACCAGCCCTCTTGGTTGCCTCTGTGGCACTCCTGGAGACTTGCCCAGCAGTGTTCTCCAGACACCTCTGTGGGTTGTAAGAGGGTCCCGTCTGCACCCGAGCCCAGGCCCAAGGTCACCCCCCCTCAGACTGGGGAGCTCCCTCAAAGGCCCCAACAGCCTAACACTCCATCTCTATCTTCCACTCGATCCACTCCTCCCCAGCTGGGCTGACCCTGGGTATTTAAGGAGGCCTGCCCCTGCCAGTCCAGATTGGGGATTGGTCAGGGCTCCTTAAAATACCCAAGGTGAATCCACCTCCCCTCCCACATCTCTTTCCAGAAAGCATCAGAAGATTCTGGAAAGAAGTGGGAGGTCCTGGTGACACCACCTGTGAGACACCCAGCTCTATTCTAGGTCACTCCCAACCTAGATCAAAAAAACACACCCTGGCTTGGCTACCAGCCAAGCCTGGAAATTTACCTACTCTCAAAAGAAAACCTGTTCTATCCTTCTAGCACACTAGAGGGTGTTACAATTACATAGATAGGTTGGAAAAAAAAGACAAAAGTTCATCTAATCCATCCAATAAATAAATATACAAAGTATACAAAGTAAATATACAAAAATAGCATTAAAATATTAAAATATTAAATGTATTTAAAAAGTGGAACTTCCGCTATAAGCACCCCTCACCTCCTTACATGCCACATTTGGCATATAATTTTTTTGAGGGGGGGGTGTGAGAACCTTCTTTTTAGTGGGACTTCCTGTCCCACTTCCTCCTTCCTCTTCTCGGCCACCTAGGCGACTCCTCCTCTCACCCTAGGCGACCCCTCCCTGCCAGCAATCTTCTGGGACATGTCACAGGTCACAGAAGATTGCCTGGCCAGTAGCAGAGCGCAGCGAGACTCGCGCATGTGCAGTGTGCGCCTAGCCGTGAAGCCGTAAGCTGCCACAGCTGGGTGCCCACAGTTGCTATGATGGCGCCTTGGAGAAGAGGGGGAAGAGGAGCGAAGCTCTGGGTGCCCGCATCGCTGGAGCATGGGACAGGTGAGTGTCTGTTTATTAAAAGTCAGCAGCTACAAAAAGTAACTTTTTAATAAACTAAAAAGGGGGCAAAAGGTGTAAGTACCTAGATTTGATCTGGTATCAGCCTTTGGCAGTCCCTGTACAGCAGAGCTGAAGGGTGAGAGAAAGAAGCAGCAGGATGTGGCGAGTCCAGGGTGACCTGGGCTCAGAGGAGGTGGATTAAATAATGTTGACCATCAGACTGAGGATGGTGGCAGAAAAATGTACCGTGGGGGAAAATCTCTGGTTTGAAGACAAATATTGCCACAAAGCTTGATTTTGTTATTTTTTTATGTTTTAATTGGTTATTCATTTTTATCTTGTTATTTTTGGCTGGAGTTCTGTGTTAATATATCTTCCACGATACAGGAACATCCTAAGCTAACCATGCAGAAAACATATTCTGGCTTACTGGTTTAGCTTACTAAGCACTCTTGCTATGGTGCACAGAGCACTTCACGTAGGTTTCAGTGCCGTTTGCATACAGTGAAGATTGACACCAGACTGTAATGTATTTGGCCAGCTTGATTAGAAATTGTTTCTTATTTTATAATCTATAAATTCATGCCCCGTCCTCATTAGGCCTGTATATTTGTAGACGGAGGGAAGCTGCGATATACAGTGTCTGTAGCTGGTGAATACCTCACATAAACAAACTTGTCTGGAAGTGAATAAGACAGCTTCTGGCTTCCCCGGGGCTACGCATTCACTCAACTGCAGCAATGAGCAAATTATCTTATAGCTTGAGATTTGTACCTTAAAAGCAAAATCCTTACACAAAAAAACTTCCTTCCTTTCTCTGCCTTTCACCTAATCCCCCAATAACAGCATTTAGGCTCATTATCTCATAGAATTCCCAACACACTTAAATGAGGCTTGTTCACTCTGAAATATGTCAAACCAAGTTTTCAGGTATGTACCAGTTACAGTAAAAGCATTATATTTTATGCTCATTTTTATTTTCAAGTTTACATTTATTTACAGTTTTTTTACATATTTCCAATTTTTTTATATTAAATCTTAATTTTGCAAATACGTATTTACTACCGGGTGCCCAGCACTAGCTCTGCAGTTGCTGGTTCCTTCCACAAATTTTTAATCTTATATTCTTCTATGCAGGTCAAATCATAACAGAGGCTATTTGCACCACAGTAAAAAGGCGGTCTGTTGATTATGTCACTATCTTGCCTTAACCTCCCTGTCGGTATGATTAGACCAAGAAGAAACCCCCTAGAGTTGGGACTTTACTTAGACCACCACATTAGACACAGATGTGTAAAAAAATAATATTTTTATTAAGATATTAAAAATGGTCACTCAATTGTCAAAAGCAGGGTACACAATGCAACATGCACAAAAAACACAGTACAAAAAATACTCAAACAAAAGAACATAATACAGAATACCAGATAGGAAGCACTGGAACTCTCGTGGAGGTGGATGATCCCCAGGACCCGACGCGTTTCCAGTTCTTTATAGTGACAGAACTTTCATCAGGGGTGGAGAGTAATTGAGTTTGTAATACAATTATCGCTCACGGTAGAGCAGACACTCAATACGAGATTCAGGAAGGAGCGAGACGTATACCTCCTAGAACCGGCAGTAGCGGTATGATTATGTCTGGAATTTTGTACCAAAAGCGGTACAATTATTTTGCATGGAACTTTGGCGTTTTTATATTGTAGGCATGCAATTCTTATGAATAACTCACTTAAATCTGTCCAAACCAGAGTCTAGTAGACATCCCGGGTATGATAAAGTTTGAAACACAAAATCATAAATTATAATAAAATAAAAATATATATAAAAATTATTCAATAATGTAATCAAATCAAAAACACTAAAATTTGCTCAGTTGCAGAATAGTCGCTGTCATTAAATTTAGTGTTTGATGATGAATTGTGATTCTAATTTATTATCGCTGTTTTCTAGCTGGTCTAAAACAACTTTTGACATAAAGGGACACTTTTTGCTTGCTATGGACAATCTCCAGTTTCCAGGCAGAAAAAAATCTATTTATTATATAAAATGACATGCAGGGCACTGGGCAGACCACTAGGGACAAAGGGGATGTGTATTTTTTGTATACAGTACTGTAATCTGTAAGATTACAGTACTGTATGTGTATTGTGTTTTTTAACTTTTTTGAATTTGGCGCCGATCTCCGCTCCCGTGCATCGTAACGTCACAGGGAACGGAGATCAGCGGCACTCGGCACTGTGTGAATCGAGCGAGCGGACGGCTCGCTCACACAGCGGGGAGACATCGCAGGATCCAGGGGACAAGGTAAGTAACTTCTCCCTGTATCCTGCAATGCAAGCCTGAGTCTGGCTCGGGGTTACCGCTTTTGGTACTCAAGTTCCCGCCCCGACTCGGACTCGGGAATACCGCCAGGGGGGTTAAATTGCCCAAAAAATTGGTGTAGCACTATACCCTAAAAGGGCCCGCTGGATTTTGGATCCCCCTATTCCTGCACAGCCAGACAACACACATTTTTCCAACTTCCCCACACAATCAATAACTGGTCCTTGGGCTTGTTTTTGTTGTATTATTGGATGCCCAACTTGAACTTGATAGCATAACTTGGAGGCCAAACGTATTTAATGGACCAGTAGAAAAGTTCCTCTTTCAGGAGCTTTATGACCCCTTGATGAAACTCACAGAGCCCTAAACTGCATATCCCCTCTATATACCACCCCATGAAAAGTGTCCCAGAGCAAAGGATTTAGGTTAGCTGTGATAATGTAACAATGAAAGTTTGCCTAATATTGCATCTGACAGCCTTCTCAGTTATTGGCTCTGGGGATGATAGTTAGAGGTACTCACACTGCCCCTTGAATCCTGCTGCCTTGGTTAAGACTGCGGTTCAGGCCTCCTGCTGTACAGGTTTTCCCACACTAGGCAGGGTGTCTCCTGGATGAGACTGAAGAGGGGTGAAGGTCCCTCTCTTCAGCTTCCTCGCCTTCCTTCCTCAGCTCCAGCATGGAAGCAGAGCTCCCACCCCCTCCTAGGACTCACAACTCCAGTCTCAGCTCTCCATCTTCTACTTGACAATCACAACCCCTGCTGGCCAGACTCTTCAATATTTATGGGCCCATCTTACCACCCTGCCAGGCCTCCTGCCTGGGGATTGGTCAAACTTCCAAAAATATTCAGATCCTTGCCTCTGTACCTCTGCCCACTAGTTTCTAGACGTTACCATGGTCCTCCAGAACCGGGGGCGATTGAAGCCTGGTCTACAGAGCCTTCCAACCTGATCTTAAGCCGAAACCCACAGCATTTACCCAAGCTTACTTAAGCTACTGTAAGTCAGCTACATTTTCCTAACTAAACTGTACACTACATTGGCATGCACCTTGTTTAGCGCAATAAAGCATTGAAAGGAATATTTCGTAGTGATGGTGACTTTCTACATTTTGGTGATCAGATGGTTTTGTTGCCTAATGGAGACACTTTCTTATCACTTCTTGTCCCATGATGAAGAAAGGTACATTTTCGCAGTGGGGCATAGACTGCAAATAAGAAACTGACAATTGTTTATAAATCTTCCCCAGGCTGTCCCACATTGTAAGAAAGTACGTCTTTAAATTCTGGTGGCAATATGTGCTGCTTGTGTAACAAAGGGGAGCAGTGTGGTTTAGATTAGTGTTAGTTATTTTTATTCTAAATCTGCATGAAAATTGTACTCCCGGTCACCTGTCCCCAGCCAGCTGGGTAAAATGAACTGTGGCCTTTTGTGCTGTATTCTAATTAACTTTCTCTGATTAATTATAGTATCATGATTACCAGGTAATCTTCTTGGGTAGAAAGAGGAGCCAATATTATAATAATCTTATTTGTATTCTGCCAACAAACTGTCCCTTAACACTGTGCCAACACTGGGATTGTTAAATGTAAAATGCCCGATTACTGATATGCTAAAAAGAGATTATTCACAATCTAGAAGGCCACCAAAATTAAAGGGGAACTCCTTGTAAATCACCAATTTCAAATGTAAATATGAATAGCAGTTCCCTGTTTTCCTTGTTGGTGCTTCATTTGAAGAAAAATAATTATTCTCAATAAAATGGGATTGTAGTAGGTCAACAATGATGTCCTGTTTTTGTTGGTTCCAGACACCAAAGAGCTATTACATATGTAGCACTGACCCCCCAAGGAGCTGCTGGTTAAATTTGGGCTTACCGTTACCTTCTTGACCTTGTGTGCATCTAGGGGTTTCCCGAGGTAGATGGGCCAAAGAACTGCAGAGACCGACACTGGATCCACTTCGGGATTTTTATTTGCAAAAATGGTAGATAAAACACAGTCTCTCAATAAATAATAGAGGGTATAGGTAGGAAGTTCAGGTACTCTTGGGAACTGCTTGAAACTGAATGTCTTTCACTATGAAATCCAGAGAATAGCTATTCACAACTGGATATTACAGCTATCGGATAAATCTCCTCTCATTAGATTTAGCAGCCAGAAGATTAATCAAATAGAGCAAAGTCTCTGCCACAGACTTGGTTGTAGAACTTGTAAATGAAAGTCTCTGCCACAGACTTGGTTGTAACTGAAGAATAGATGAGCTTAGAGAACCCTCGTACAGTACCAGTATCTTGCAGCCGGTCCAGCGATACCATACAAGTGTGGATTCACCTGGTGTCTTTCAACTTAGCTTCCAGGCTCTTACCGAGGCACCAGCCTTTTGCGTGGCCCTCTTCTGAAGAGTCCTCCCCTGGTTGCGTTCTCAGTTGCTGGGCCTCTCCAAAAACAAGACGGCACCGGATCACCTTAGAATCCTCCTTCCAGTTACTGTGCCTCGGGCTAGCCAGCCCCGAGACTCGGAAATGGATGGATCCGCACCCCAGGCCATGAGGGCCCCTGAGGGCTGGTCAGGAGGACCAGGACCAACAGACAGAAAGATCTTCTGGACCGGAACCCCGTAGCACGTGACCTCAGCACCTTAAGTACCCTCTCCCATAATGCTCAGCAGGATGACACACCCACTGGTTGGTTCCGAGAGAGATTGGCACCCAATGCGTCCAACCAGACTGCGTTACATGCCGGCCAGAGGTGACCCCGACACCTATGCAATCCAGCCAGACTGGTACTGAAACCAGAATTTAAAACAATTAACCCTAAAACCCAACTGTAATTTTAGGAACATTAAATTTACAAAACATATAGCGCATGCTCATCAGGAGCCCGGCGCTACACATATAATGCAATTCCATTCTCCACAGAAGACTGTACATAAAGCATAAAATGCTTTGATTAATATTAGTCCCATAGCTACAAGAAAATTTATTGTAAACTTCAACACAGCCACCTATAATCAGAAAAGGCAGCACCAAGTACTGTATACATACTGTAATATTATATATCAGGCCCCAGAAATATGAGGCAGCATGGTTAACCAATGTGCCTCACTTATATTTTATAATGGATCCCTAGCCTCAAACATATGAGACAGCAATGATAACAAATGGGCCTTCATCTTTCTTCATAATGGATTCTGACGTCCCACATGTATAAGGAAAGCACTACTAACCAATGTTCTTCTGTCTTTGTTCATAGTCGATTCTGAAGCCTCAGAAGTATAAGGCAGAACTACTTACCAGTGTTACTCAATTTCTGGTCATAATGAATCCTGAAGTCTCAGATGAGTTTGGCAGCACTGCTAACCAATGTACCTCCATCATTGTTCAAAATGGATCCTGAAGCCTCAGAAGTATTAGGCAGCACTATACTCAATGTACCTCCATCTTTGATCATAACGGATACTGAAGTCTCAGAAGTATTAGGCAGCACTGTTAACCAATGTGTTTTCATCTTTGTTCAAAATGGATCTAGAAACCTCAGAAGTATAAGGCAGAACTGCTAACCAATGTTACTCTATTTTTGTTCATAATGGATCCTCAAGTCTCAGAAGTATACAACCACAATGTGCCTCCATCTTTGTTTATAATACTTCTGCCTGGTAGCACTAGGGTCATTGGTTCGAATCTCAACCATGGCAGTACGTTCCTGGAGTTTGCATGTTCTCCCTGTCCTTGCGTGGGTTTACGCCCAGTACTCCGGTTTCCTCCCATACTCCAAAGACATGCTGGTAGGTTAATTGGCTTCTGTCCAAATTGGCCCTAGTATGTGTATGTATGAATGTGAGTTAGGAACCTTAGATTGTAAGCTCCTTGAGGGCAGGGACTGATGTGAATGTATAATAAATATGTAAAGTGCTGCGTAATTTGATGGCGCTATATATGTACCTGTAATTAATAAATACAATAAAAATTGGCTACTGAAGCCTTAGAAGTAGTGGGCAGCACTGCTAACAAATGTACAGTGCCTTGCGAAAGTATTCGGCCCCCTTGAACTTTTCAACCTTTTGCCACATTTCAGGCTTCAAACATAAAGATATAAAAATTTTATTTTTTGTGAAGAATCACCAACAAGTGGGACACAATTGTGAAGTGGAACGAAATCTATTGGATTTTTTAAACTTTTTTAACTAATAAAAAAATGAAGAGTGGGGCGTGCAAAATTATTCGGCCCCCTTGCGTTTAATACTTTGTAGAGCCACCTTTTGCTGCGATTACAGCTGCAAGTCGCTTGGGGTATGTCTCTATCAGTTTTGCACATCGAGAGACTGAAATTCTTGCCCATTCTTCCTTGCAAAACAGCTCGAGCTCAGTGAGGTTGGATGGAGAGCGTTTGTGAACAGCAGTTTTCAGCTCTTTCCACAGATTCTTGATTGGATTCAGGTCTGGACTTTGACTTGGCCATTCTAACACCTGGATACGTTTATTTGTGAACCATTCCTTTGTAGATTTTGCTGTATGTTTGTGATCATTGTCTTGTTGGAAGATAAATCTCCGTCCCAGTTTCAGGTCTTTTGCAGACTCCAACAGGTTTTCATCCAGAATGGTCCTGTATTTGGCTGCATCCATCTTCCCCTCAATTTTAACCATCTTCCCTGTCCCTGCTGAAGAAAAGCAGGCCCAAACCATGATGCTGCCACCACCATGTTTGACAGTGGGGATGGTGTGTTGAGGGTGATGAGCTGTGTTGCTTTTACACCAAACATATCGTTTTGCATTGTGGGCAAAAAGTTCGATTTTGGTTTCATCGGACCAGAGCACCTTCTTCCACATGTTTGATGTGTCTCCCAGGTGGCTTGTGGGAAACTTTAGACGAGACTTTTTATGGATATCTTTGAGAAATGGCTTTCTTCTTGCCACTCTTCCATAAAGGCCAGATTTGTGCAGTGTACGACTGATTGTTGTCCTGTGGACAGACTCTCTTACCTCAGCTGTAGTTCTCTGCAGTTCATCCAGAGTGATCATGGGCCTCTTGGCTGCATCTCTGATCAGTCTTCTCCTTGTCTGAGCTGAAAGTTTAGAGGGACAGCCAGGTCTTGGTAGATTTGCAGTGGTCTGATACTCCTTCCATTTCAAAATGATCGCTTGCACAGTGCTCCTTGGGATGTTTAAAGCTTGGGAAATCTTTTTGTATCCAAATCCGGCTTTAAACTTCTCCACAACAGTATTGCGGACCTGCCTGGTGTGTTCCTTGGTCTTCATGATGCTCTCTGCGCTTTCAACAGAACCCTGAGACTATCACAGAGCAGGTGCATTTATACAGAGACTTGATTACACACAGGTGGATTCTATTTATCACCATCAGTCATTTAGGACAACATTGGATCATTCAGAGATCCTCGCTGAACTTCTGGAGTCAGTTTGCTGCACTGAAAGTAAAGGGGCCGAATAATTTTGCACGCACCACTTTTCAGTTTTTTATTTGCTAAAAAAGTTTAAAATATCCAATAGATTTCGTTCCACTTCACAATTGTGTCCCACTTGTTGGTGATTCTTCACAAAAAATTAAAATTTTATATCTTTATGTTTGAAGCCTGAAATGTGGCAAAAGGTTGAAAAGTTCAAGGGGGCCGAATACTTTCGCAAGGCACTGTACCTCCATCTTTATTCATAATGGATCCTGAAGCCTCAGATGTATTTGTTTTTAAACAAGCTGAAATACTGAAACATACTTATAGCGCCACATCCCATTATCTATACAATAAATACAAGGTTTCTATGGGACTTTTAAAGCATAACTACACCATATTATAAAAAATATAAATTGTAATGCAATTTAGAAAAAACATATATACAAACATATAAATACATAATTAGAATGTATACAGCAATGTAGTTCAGAATAAATATAGACAGTTGCAATGCGGATACATCTCAACATGTTTCGCCATATATTAAAGGCTTCTTCAGGAGAACTTATTAATCTCGCAAAGGCAAATAATCACTAGAATAAAAAAAGAAAAAATCAAAAAACACGCAAAAAACACTAATAAATAAATTAGCAATTTACCACTAGACAGAATATCATGAAGACAGGAATTGATTTCAAGGATCTGACCTGTGCATTTCACTGAAACTGTATAAATATTCCCCAAGTGGTTGGATAAAAGCAAAGATCAAATGATGATACCATAGAGAGGGGTATATTGTCAACCGGTTCCCGACCGGCGCACACAGATATACGTCGGCAGAATGGCACGTACAGGCAGGAGGGCGTATATATAAGTCCCTCCTTAATGCCTGTCTTGCCATCGGGAGCGCGCCGGTCGGGACCCCCGTGAGGCCAGTCGCGGGTCCCGCGGACTCGAGCGCTGCGGAGACACCCACGATCGTCTCACGGGAGGCTGAACAGGGAGATGCCGAGATAAACAGCATCTCCCCGTTCTGTCTAGCAACTAGTGACGCCGATCTCTGCTCCCTGTGATTGGAGCAGAGATCAGCATTCACTAGCTGACAGCCACGCCCCCCCCCCCCCCACAGTAAGAAACACACCCCTAGGCACACTTAACCCCTACACTGCCCCCTTGTGGTTAACCCCTTCACTGCTAGTGTCATTTATACAGGAATCAATGCATTTAAATAGCATTGATTGCTGTATAAATGACAATGGTCCCAAAAATGTGTCAAAAATGTCCGATGTGTCCGCCATAATGTCGCAGTCACAATAAAAATCGCTGATCGCCGCCATTACTAATAAAAAAAAAATTATTAATAAAAATGCTATAAAATCCCTATCTTGTAAACGCTATAACTTCTGCGCAAACCAATCAATAATCGCTTATTGCGATTTTTTTACCAAAAATATGTAGAAGAATACGTATCGGCCTAAACTGAGGAAAAAAATGTTTTTTTACATATTTTTGGGGGATATTTATTATAGCAAAAAATAAAAAATAATGCGGTTTTTTTTCAAAATTGCCGCTCTTTTTTGTTTATAGCGCAAAAAATAAAAACCGCAGGGGCAATCAAATACCACCAAAAGAAAGCTCTATTTGTGGGAAAAAAAGGACGTCAATTTTGTTTGGGAGCCACGTCGCACGACCACGCAATTGTCAGTTAAAGCGACGCAGTGCCGAATCGCAAAAAGGGGCCTGGTCCTTTGGCTGCAAATTGGTCCGGTCTGAAAGTGGTTAAATTACAAAGAATATATATATATATATATATATATATATATATATATGGCTAAGATCCAATAAGCCACTGATAGAGTGTATAACCCAAACAATAAAATGCCTACCTTCAATTTTAAATGAAGTCAAGACGGCCAAACTTCCAATGAAAATCATTGTAATAAATGTATTCGGCAGCACTACTTACCAATGTGTTTATAATTTATCTTGAAGCCTCAGAAGTATAAGACAGCACTGTTAACCAATGTGCCTCCATCTTTGTTCATAATGGATCTTCTATGCTTGTTCATATTGGATCCCCTAGCTTTAAAATTATATGGATTATATATAAAATTATATGGAAGCATTATATGGAAGCACTATATAACCAATGTTCTTTTGCCAAATGGATCCTAAAGCCTCAGAAGTACAAGGATGCTCTGCTAACAATGTTCTTCTGTCTTTGTTCATAATGGATCCTAAAGTCTCAGAAGTATAAGGATGTACTGCTAACCAATGAGCCTCCATCTTTGTTCATAATGGGTCCTGAAGCCTCAGATGTATTAGGCAGCACCACTCACCAATGTACCTCCATCTTTATTTATAATGGATCCTGAAGTCTAATACCGCGTACACACAGTCGGAATTTCCGATGGGAGCTTTTCATCGGATTTTCCGACCATGTGTATACCCATCTGTCTTTTTCTGTTGGCATTTCCGACTGAGTTTGTATTGAGAGCCTGTTCTTAATTTTTCCGAAAGATTTTTCAATCCTGTGTATGCAATTCCGACACGCAAAATTCAGACGCATGCTCGGAAACAATTCGACGCATGCTCGTAAGCATTAAACCTCCCTTTTATAGTGCCGGTGAACGTGTTGTATGTCGTGGAGTTATTGACTGTCGGAATTTGGTGTGACCATGTGTAGGCAAGACAGTTTGAGCGAAATTCCATCAGAATTCCGACGGGAAAACCATCAGAGCTTTTTCTGATGAGAATTCCGATCGTATGTACACGGCATCAGATGTATTAAGCAGCACTGCTAACCAATGTACCTCAATATTTGTTCAGAGCAAAGCCTAAACCTCACACAGTCAAGGTGGTAACTGTGCCATCACGCAACAAAGTTGAAAAACAAGTGATGGGGTTGTTCAGCACTGTGTCTTTCAACAGCACCACTACAGCCCAGAAGGCTTCATGTGTTTAGGTTGAGCTTCTCCAGGTTCATTGATAACGTTTCAGCTTGTGATTGAACCCTGCTTCCACATTGAGGCCTAATCACAGGATGTTGTGTATTTCACTGCTGACAGATGAGCCGAGTACGTGACTGACTGAACTTCTGACGTCAAGTGCTTCAAAATCTCTGTTCTTTAAGAAAGTGACACCTATTCACATAGAAAGCATTTCAAGAGCCATCTGCACAGAATGAATAACATGCCTGGATGTCAGCACATTTATCAAAGCTTCATAAGAGGGACACGTCCAGAGCAATAATTATGACAAGTAGTTTTGATTCCCCAGGCGGAAGACAAAATATGCCTTGCAGTGAGCATTGAACCTAACTTCTGTTAAAATAAACAATTATCAACAGGACCTCTCTGTGATCTATGGCTTTTCTACATTCTGACCTCTGGAACGAAGCACAGTAATCCTAACGACAGGTCAGAGGTCACAAAAAGACCAGAATTTTACAGTAACTAAGCCTTTCATTTTTCTTTTTGCTTGCTCCAGGCAATCTTAACTGAACTGGAAGTTACTTAACCGGATTTTGCAGACATTTTTGCAAAGTAGCAGATGATCCCAGAAAACCACAATCTCTTAAAATTAAGTATTCTGGTCAATTTTTGTTTGGAAGAACAGAAAAATTAATTAAAACGCAATTATTGTTGGAAGTTTATGACAGTTATATGATACTTATGAGTTTATTTTACATGTGTGTCCTGAAAGATGAATGCCAGGAAAATATGAAATACACAAATGAACAAAATCTCTCACAAATCTCTGTATTTATTAACCACTTAAGGACCAAGCCTTTTTCTAAGATTTGTTGTTAACAAATTAAAAAAAATTTTTTTGCTAGAAAATTACTTTGAACCCCCAAACATTATACATTTTTTTCGAACACCCTAGAGAATAAAATGGCAGTTGTTGCAATACTTTCTGTCACACCATATTTGCGCAGTGGTCTTACAATCACACTTTTTTTTTCCTTCTTTTGGAAAAAATACACTTTTTATTAATTAAAAAATAAGACCACAGTAAAAAAGTAAATAAAGTTAGCCCAATTTATTTTTAATATTGTGAAAGATAATGTTACGCCAAGTAATCTGATACCAACATGTCACGCTTCAAAATTGCGCCCGCTCGTGGAATGGCGACAAACTTTTACCCTTAAAAATCTCCATAGGCGACAGCAACGGGCGGTGTCCTCCATGCTCCTCCATGTCCTCGATGTCTTCTTCTCCTGTCCTCTCATCCCGTCCTCTCCTATGATTGAACGCCTGATAGGCGTCGAATCACAGCGCCTGCCGTTTCAGCCAATCAGGTGACAGGTAACAGACCCGAATACCTGATTGGCGGAGAGGTGGTTCAGTGTTAAGAAAGCAAATATTTATTCACTTTTCTATCACAGCTGGGTGAACTGAAGCCTCAGAAGTAGTGGGCAGCACTGCTAAAAAACGTAACTCCATCTTTGTTCATAATGGATCCTGAAGCCTCATATAATATATATCATCAGCTTCTAGCGATAATCATAATGTACACATGGAGTTCCGATGGAATTCCGCTCAAGTGGTCTTGCCTACACAGGATCACACCAAAGTCCGACCGTCTAGAATGCAGTGACATACAACACGTACGACGGGACTAGAAAAAGGAAGTTCAATAGCCAGTAGCCAATAGCTGCCGTCTCGTACTGGCTTCAGAGCATCCGTTTTTTGTCCGTCGGAACAGCATACAGACGAGCGGTTTTCCCGATAGGAATTGATTCCGTCAGAAATATTTAAAACATGTTCTATTTCTAGGTCCAGGGGTGCCAAAAAAATCACTTTGGGTTTACTCACTGTGTTTTTAGTATGGCGCCAAGATCACATCCTTCTCACGTGCTTTTTCTACATTTGCCTCCTGGGATAAACCTTCTGTCTGGGACAGGAGACATTTTTATACCAGCCAGAAGGCCAACCAATGTCTTTATACGTGGCACCAAAAAGCACTTATTTTTTATTTTTGCACAGCACTTAGCACTTTATTCACATGATAACAAGGGTGTATGTCCTCGGACCTGCCCTAGAAGTCTTGGGTTGAGGGATTTGTGGCTTTGGCCTTGTCTTATCCTTCACACATGTGGTCTCCCATCGGGGGCGTCCCATCTAGTACTTGGGTTGACCCTGCCTCAACAGGTCCCCTGAAGATGGGGTCCTCCTGGTTTCGGTTGGGTGGACCGGAGTCCCCATCAGGAGTCTTGCGCCTCAGGGGTTTACGGTTAGGGTCCTTTCTCTTTGAAGGAGGATCATGTGTACACCCTATGTACTTTTTTGTGTGCTTTATTTTTGTTTTTTCACTTTTTTATTGCAGCTGGTGTTAGTTTTATATGGGCAGTGCGCCACGGAGCAAAAAAATAAAAAATGTAACAACTATGACTTTACTTTGAAATAGTAATTGCTCTTAGAATAACCAGCTTATTTAAAGAAAACGGGTTATGCTTAGTGTGGCTACTATTGCTTTTAAAGAGGTTGTAAGGCTAAAAAGAATTTGGCAATATTTGATCTATATGCTATATAGAACATGAATCTAGCTGTTATTTACCTGTTGGATAAATAGGCTTTATCAGCACTTCCTCCTTTCCTCTCTATATGTTCTCCTCAACTTCCGCGTGCTCCCTGCAGCAATGTCACGGCTTCAAAGGAACTACAATTCCCTTGATGCTTAGCGGCCTCCCGTGCCTGTGAATGCACAGCGTCTCCCCACAGGGATGTAGTCCCAAGGGAGGGGGCGAGCACGCTGACTAACCCCCAGCCAGAACGGCTCGGATGATGGGGGCAAGCTTCTAGAAGAGGGACAGGAAGTTGAAAATTCACACACAGAAAATAAGCATTTACAAAGGAAAACTAAGGAAAATTTCTTTCTGAAGCTTATTTTTTAATTAGTGTTAACAGATTAGAATAAATAATGATTGTGGGATAACATCAATGTAAAAACAAGCTCTCAATATATACACTATATATATATATATATATATATATATATATATATATATATATATACAGCATTGTATGCATAAGATGCATAAGTATTGTTTCGTTTAAAAGCAGGATTATGCTAGAAATACACACTAAAATCTCCATAAAATGAAGATTAATGTTACTAAAAACCCCTTTCTTATGCTCAATCTATGTCAGAAAATCTCTGCTTTTGCCGAAAGGGTTTTTTCCATCTATGGATTTACGTCCCAGAAAACAATTACTTCAGCTGAAATATCATGGGTTTGCATTTTTGTAATAACAATCTCCTATCTATTAAGTGCATTTTAAACCAGAGCAAACCAGTGGTTTTCATGTCTTGTTATTTCATTAAAGTGGCATGCTTTTAGGCTGTGGAGGGAGGATATTTAGAATAAAGCTTACTGTATTTTACTAATGGAGAGCAATCTGTTTCAGATAAAAAAAACAAAGCTCTGAAGTAGTCCATGGCATCACCACTTTAGCTATTCAAGAACTGTTCAAGTGAACCTGTGCCCACTTTTTGCATCCTAAAGTATTTACATATTCTGAACAGTAAAGCAGTAAAGGTACTTTAAAATAAGTAATTATTCACCTCTTTAGCTATAGGTACTGCAGAGAAAATGGTCTTCAAATTTCACAAAAGAGGCCTATTTCTTCTATGTCTATTGCTGCAGAATCCTGGCAGCCTGCCAGCATGTGTTTCTCACCACTTTATCACATGACCATCCAAGGCCATTCACTGCTCAGATCAGTATATTTCTGCGGCAGGTAGCACAGGTGTTTGCGATAAGCTGTGGACGCTCAGCCTGGACAAATCAATGACTGACTGGCAGCCAGGCTCCACAGTTGTTCCCATGTGATCACACATGGAGCGATTACCTGCAGTTAGGGAGAGATGAACAGCTCTGGATGCAAGCCGTCTGTGTACAGGGCAGCTCATTGGTCTATTCAAAGTCCCAACCCCTTATTTAGTTTCTTATCAGAATCAGGGATGGAGGCAACCTTGACTCTTTGGTCATAGACCTCATTTAAAGTCCCATAGCCCCTTTTTTTTTCATTGCTCATTGGTCTGTAACCCCATGTTATTGCTTCTTGTACGATTACATGGGAACAGCAGCAGTGTCAGCTACTGCTTCCCTTTCTTCCAAAGCTTTATATCTCCCCTTCTCTATCTGGTCCTATTGTCGCTGGCCTTCTTTCTTGTTGTCAGGTGTCTCCTTGCCCTAGCAGGCCTCGATGGAGACACTCGTTTGTGCACGCTCCCAGCTGCCAGTACAGCGGTATGTCCAAACAAAGCTCCAAAGCAATGCAATGCGCCTGCTTCTCCTTCTCCAATTTAATAGAATGACTGTGACTTTGAACTATGTCTAGGTGGAGGGGCATGGCAATTGGGAAGACATGTGTCCTCAAAAAGGGTAAAAAGTGACTTGCTCAGTATGCGCATCCCAGCTGCAAGCTCAGGAAAGTGCTGCTGAGCGATCTGAGTCAGTGGTGCTTTTCTCACATAGTAAAAGCAAATGCTCTACTTGGGGGTAATCTATTCGTAGATTGTATTACATTAAACTAAAGAAAAAAGAAGACTTTAATACCACTTTATTGGCACTTTCACACTGGGGCGGGGGGCATTACTGCTGTAAAAGTGGCACTTTTAACCCCCGCTAGTGGCTGAAAAAAGGGTTAAAAGCGCCCACAAAGCATCGTTACCGAATCACTTTGCAGGTGCTTCGGCAGCGATGCCCATTGATTTCAATAGGCAGGAGCGGTGTAGGAGCAGTATATACAATGCTCCTCCACCGCCCGAAAGATGCTGCTTGCTGAATTTTTTTTAACGTCCTGCAAGTGCAGCGCCCCAGTGTGAAAGCATTTGGGCTTTCACACTGGGGCTGCAGGAGAGGCATTTTTCAGGCGCTTTACAGAAGCTATTTTTAGCCCAAAAGTGCCTGAAAAACGCCCCAGTGTGAAAAGGGGTCAAAAGTTGAATTCCAGGTATGTTTTTCTTTACATAGTTTCATTTATCCAGCTTGGACCAAATGTACGTATGCATAGGAATAAAAAAATAAATGAGTAATGTTAAAAAATCTATATTGTGACAAATGCCCCTGATGATGTCAATTTTGACGAAACACATAGGAAGGAGTCCATGTCTGTGATGTCACCATGTATGGCGAGGTTTTAACTTATGTGGATTGGTTCCCAGGAACTTCTTCTATTGTTTACATGCCGGTATGTATCTTGAATACTATGAGTTGCCATTTTTATTGCTTTAAAATAAACATATACAGGTTTTATACTATGTGGGAGCTTTCTGTCTTTCTCTCATGATTATTGAGGTGGAGCAATCCTCACCAGTGGCCATGCTATTACCCGCATCACCTGGACAGGGGAGACAAATTGGAACCTGTTCTTTCCTCTTAAGTTTATGAGCAGCTATTTTAGTCTCTTATCATTTGGAGTGTACGTTTTCTGGTAAGGAGGAAATCTATATATATATATATATATATATATATACATTCATCTGCCGTATTCACTCGTATTGGATACAAATTGGATACACACCATGAGTATTTGTGTATTTGTGTTTTTGGATCACTGTTGGATCACTGTTTTCATCACTAAGAAAAGCTTTGTCACCATATAGACTTTTTAACATTACTCATTTATTTTTTTAACGCAGCAATTTTTGATTTTGATGTTGTTATTTCACGATTGGTCCTATTGTGTTATTGCCAGCAGCTTACAATATTTCTACTTGCACAATAATTTTTCTCAGGTGTTTCTGGTAAGTATGCATATGCCATACCTGTGGGACCACTGCATACCTCCCAACTTTTTGAGATGGGAATGAGGGACACCTAACAGCAAAAGTATGCAGGCATAGGACACACCCCTTGCCACGCCCACTTAAAGGAAAATTTAACAAAAAAACAAGATTTGTTAAACCCATAAGTGCTTTTTTTACCACTACTATTCCTTTATATTGGCTTTTGGAATTTACAGATGCAGCCATTTAGAAATCAGATGAAAGGTTTAGCACTGGAAAACACTTGTTGATAGATAAAAAGTGCATTTTATCTATATAGTTCAGACCAAAATGAGGGACAAATGAGAAGGAATGAGGGACAGAGGGACATTGCCCCAAATCAGGGCCAGTCCCTCAAAATCAGGGACAGTTGGGAGCTATGCCACTGTGAAACTTGAGATTTGTTACTGCCATTACAGTGATTGCTGCTGTCTTCCAGGTACTGTGCCAAGCGACTGCTTTGCTGAATACTTAACATTGGCTCACTTAGCAAGGGTGCCATTCACAGGATGCCCTGTATTTTTGTCAGTGAATACAGGGTCAGGGCCGATCCTTCCCGGGGTGCAGCGGGTGCCCGGCACCCCAGCGCTGTATTTTAATTTAGAAGAGGGGCGCCGCCGCGCCGGCCGACGCTAAGCGCACTGGCTTGCTAGAAGCCAGTGACGTCAGTGAGAGACCGCGGCCGCCCCTGCATTCAGAGCGCGCCGCGGCCTCCCCAGGATCCACTGCGCGCCGCGG
This sequence comes from Lithobates sylvaticus, assembly GCA_028564925.1. Classification (NCBI taxonomy): domain Eukaryota; kingdom Metazoa; phylum Chordata; class Amphibia; order Anura; family Ranidae; genus Lithobates; species Lithobates sylvaticus. The sequence goes on along the minus strand of CM053027.1, from coordinate 58,562,262 downwards.
CCTCCCCAGGATCCATTGCGCGCCGCCTCTGCGGCTAGTGTACAAGCTCCGCCCCCACCGCTGCAATGTTCTTCAGGCAGCGTGGCTCAGAGGGGGCGGACGAGTGAACGGAGCTTAGAGAGCGCTGAAGACTGGGGAGAGGAGACGAGACGAGACGAGTGAGTGACCCACTGCACCGGACCAGGAACTGGAAGTAAGTGTGCCCATCAAGCGCCCACTGTGTCCATTAAAAGCTGCCACTGTGCCCACTAAAATGCCCACTGTGCCCATCAAGCGCCCACTGTGCCCAACCAAAGCTGCCACTGTGCCCATAAAACGCCCACTGTGCCCATCAAACGCCCACTGTGCCCATCAAACGCCCACCATGCCCATCAAAAGCTGCCTATGCCCATGAAATGCCCACTGTGCCCATCAAACGCCCACCATGCCCATCAAAAGCTGCCTCTGCCCATGAAACGCCCACTGTGCCCATCAAAATCTGCTACTGTGCCCATCAAACGCCGCCAGTGTGCCCATCAAACGCCGCCAGTGTGTCCATCAAACGCTGCCACTGTGCCCATCAAACGCCGCCACTGTGCCCATCAAACGCAGCCACCGTGCCCATCAAACGCAGCCACCGTGCCCATCAAAAGCTGCCACCGTGCCCATCAAAAGCTGCCACCGTGCCCTTCCAAAGCTGCCACTGTGCCCAAACGCCCACTGTGCCCATCAATCGCCCACTGTGCCCATCAAAAGCTGCCTCTGTGCCCATCAAAAGCTGCATCACTGTGCCCATCAAACGCCGCCACTGTGCCCATCAAACGCCGCCACTGTGCCCATCAAACGCAGCCACTGCGCCCATCAAAAGCTGCCACTGTGCCCATCAAACACAGCCACTGTGCCCATCAAATGCAGCCACCATGCCCATCAAACGCCCACCATGCCCATCAAAAGCAGCCACTGTGCCCATCAAACTGTGCCCATCAAAAGCAGCCACTGTGCCCATCAAAAGCAGCCACTGTGCCCATCAAAAGCAGCCACTGTGCCCATCAAAAGCAGCCACTGTGCCCATCAAACGCTGCCACTGTGCCCATCAAACGCTGCCACTGTGCCCATCAAACGCAGCCACTGTGCCCATCAAACGCAGCCACTGTGCCCATCAAATGTAGCCACTGTGCCCATCAAATGTAGCCACTGTGCCCATCAAACGCTGCCACTGTGCCCATCAAACGCTGCCACTGTGCCCATCAAACGCTGCCACTGTGCCCATCAAAATGCAGCCACTGTGCCCATCAAATGCAGCCACTGTGCCCATCAAATGCAGCCACTGTGCCATCAAACGCTGCCACTGTGCCCATCAAATGCAGCCACTGTGCCATCAAACGCTGCCACTGTGCCCATCAAACGAAGGGGGGGTTGAGCAGACGGGGAGGGGGGTAATTGTGCAGACTGGGGAAGGGGGGATTGTTCAGACTGGGGGGGGGGGGGGGGTAATTGTACAGACTGGGGGAAGGGGGGATTGTGCAGACTAGGGGAGGGGGGTAATTGTGCAGACTGGGGGGAGGTGGGCTTGTGCAGACTAGGGGTATGGGGGATTGGGCAGACGGGGGTAAGGGGGATTGAACAGACTAGGGGGAGTTGTGCAGAATGGGAGGGGCTGGAGAACTGAGAGTAGCACACGCAGAGGAAACTCCCAGAGTCTTGGAGGCAGGCAGAGGCAGGGCACACCAGGGAGTCATGACGCACGTGACTGGCTCAAGTTGTGGGGCTAGATGCTGGTTTGCAACAACTTGATCCCAGGACCAGGAGCATCAGCCCCCCAGGAGGCCATGCAAGGACTTGCTGAGCTGAGATGAGAGACCCTGACACAGCTGACCCCCCCACATCAGGCTGCATTGATGGGCACTGCTGAGGCGGCACTGATGGTCACTGATGAGGCTAAGCGTATGGGCACTGGTGAGCCTGCATTGATGGGCACTGATCGGGCAGTCTCCCACCATTTCTTGTATCATGTCTGCAGTCTCTGACCATCTCTTGTATCCTGCCTGCAGTCTTTGAAAATCTCCTGTAGTGTGTTTGCAGTCTCTGACAATTTCTTGTATCATGTCTGAAGTCTCTGACCATCTCCTGTAGTATTTCTGCAGTCTCTGATCATCTCTTGTACTATTTCTGCAGTCTCTGGCCATTTCTTGTATTATATCTGCAGCCTCTGACCATCTTCTGTAGTATGTCTGCCGTCTCTGACCAGCTCTTGTATCATGTCTGCAGTCTCTGACCAGCTCTTGTATCATGTCTGCAGTCTCTGACCAGCTCTTGTATTATGAAAATAGATGCATGAATTAGAGCGGCTCTATCAATTTGGGACTATTTAGCTTTGAATAGAACTCATCCAGATTATATTGTTGAATTTATTTGTTTATGAGTGTTTTTGCACAAAAATAATTTTCTTATCAAAAGAATAATTCACTTATCCTAATACTAGTCTGTTTCCCTGCGATTTCTGGTGAATCGCATGTAATCTATACATTCACGTTTTACTAGTTTTTATTTGTAAATTGCCTCTCTTGCGTTCAGGAGAGTTTTTTCACAGATTTATTTACCACACGGATTAGGGTCTGGTAATACATTTACATTTTGGTATGTTCACATGATCATCCTGTTGATATATCTACACCTTTTTAGGTTTTAATCATTTACTTTTAGAGATTGTCACTATTTGTCATGTCATTTGACATGCTCTAATATTCAAATTCACTGGAAAAGTGTCTTTTCATTATTTTCTGCCACACACGGTCTGCTTGCAGGATTAGATTGCCTGCACAGCTTCATGTGAAGCAGGGACATCTAATTTTATAAGCGCTGCACTATCTATTTTCATTTCTTCCATACAATTGTGTCTAATTGTTGTGCCAGCAGCTAATACTAGGCTGGTTTGGCGCAGTATTTCTCCTTATTTTTTATCTCTTGTATTATGTCTGCAGTCTCTGACCATCTTTTGTAGTATGTCTGCAGTCTCTGACCATCTTATGTATCATGCCTGCAGTCTCTGACCCTCTCCTGCATCATGTCTGCAGTCTCTGACCCTCTCCTGCATCATGTCTGCAGTCTCTGACCATCTCTTGTATCATGTCTGCAGTCTCTGACCATCTTTTGAAGTAAGTCTGCAGTCTCTGACCATTTCTTGTATCATGTCTGCAGTCTCTGACCATTTCTTGTATCATGTCTGCAGTCTCTGACCATTTCTTGTATCATGTCTGCAGTCTCTGACCATTTCTTGTATCATGTCTGCAGTCTCTGACCATTTCTTGTATCATGTCTGCAGTCTCTGACCATTTCTTGTATCAAGTCTGCAGTCTCTGACCATCTGTTGTATCATGTCTGCAGTCTCTGACCATCTTTTGTACTAAGTCTGCAGTCCCTGACCATCACTTGTACTATGTCTGCAGTCCCTGACCATTTGTTGTACTATGTCTGCAGTCTCTGACCATCACTTGTATCATGTCTGCAGTCTGACCATTTCTTGTATCATGTCTGCAGTCTCTGACCATTTCTTGTATCATGTCTGCAGTCTCTGACCATTTCTTGTATCATGTTTGCAGTCTCTGACCATTTCTTGTATCATGTCTGCAGTCTCTGACCATTTCTTGTATCATGTTTGCAGTCTCTGACCATTTCTTGTATCAAGTCTGCAGTCTCTGACCATCTGTTGTATCATGGTTGCAGTCTCTGACCATCTTTTGTACTAAGTCTGCAGTCTCTGACCATCTGTTGTACTATGTCTGCTGTCTCTGACCATCACTTGTACTATGTCTGCAGTCTCTGACCATCACTTGTACTATGTCTGCAGTCTCTGACCATCACTTGTATTATGTCTGCAGTCTCTGACCATCTCTTGTATTAGGTCTGCAGTCTGACCATTTCTTGTATCATGTTTGCAGTCTCTGACCATCTCGTTCTCTTTATTGTTAAGAGATCATGGGAGGATACCAGGTTAACAAAGCCTCCTTAGGGGAGCATATCTGTGTTTAAGTTGTTGCCATAGAAACATTTGCAAAAGGGGAGGGGTTAGTAAGATGACCACGCCACCACGTGGGGGCGTCCAAAATATTTCTGCACCCAGGCGTCTGTGACCCTAGGATAGATTTTTTGACAACAAAGTCCGATCACACCAAATCCAATCGTGTGTAGCGAATTCCGACCGGACAAAGTGCTACGCATGCTCAGATCACATTACAAGACCAAAGCTATTGGCTACTAGCCTCTACGTAGTCCCGTCGTAGGCAACAAACGTCACCACGTTCAGAATGATCGGATTTTCCGACAACTTTGTCCGACCGTGTGTACGCAAAACCAACATCAGACAAAGTATGACGGACAGGATCCGACCGACCTGGTCCTCGGATAATCCGCGCGTGTGTATGGGGCTTTATATTGATCCAAGCTGGATTTCAGCTTTAAAATACACAAATGCATTACCACTATTGTAATGTATTTCCTGTTAAAACCTATAACTGGAATTCAGTTTAATGATTACAGAGCTGCATTGAATTTTGTCTATTTTATCTGCCTAGAGCTGAACTTTAAAGACGAACTTTGAGAAATGAAATAAATAAATAAAAAAAAAACTCCCATGCGCTGGGGCTTTGAAAACTTTTATGATAAGTTTGCTGCTTATAAGATCATCCTTATCACTTGAACTGAATGAGGATCCTTGAAAAAGTGGACTTTGCTCCAAGAAACGTGTCGGGTGATAAGCATATGTAAGATTATTTGTGATATATATTATCAGAATTTGTGAATGTGAAATAATTCTATTTTATGAAAAAAAAATGAATTTTTTTGGAATGCATTTATTTATGTGTTGGAGTTTAGTATTCACATACCATAAATACCCTCCTTCTTTCATTTTTGTAAAAATAAATTACATTTATTATGAGGCTATAGGTGTTCAGAATGGGGAATCATTCCCTCCCCTGATTTCCCACTACTCTCTATCGAAACCTTTCTGTAATTATGATTAGCGGGGATTAAAAGAAACCAGCAAACCTATTCAGCGCAAAGCGTTACAATTTCCCAATCCAGATAATCAGACATTAATCCATCTTTAGTTATGAGAAATTAAGCTAATTGCTGTAGACGATTTATAACACCACCCAGCGCAGCATGGAAGATAAGCTGACAAATTAACAGACGTATAATGTGTGGCCTGACAGAGCCTGTTACAAATAGATCTGTAATACTATGAATTATCTCAAGGTGCTTGGACTATAAATAAATGTCTTGAGAAATAATTGGAACAATTACCGTTTGTTCACCGAATTAAGGATTACATGTGCAGTGATTCCGGTACCACTGCACAGCAAGTCGCTGGAATCCATTTTGTAAGGTGGTTTTGTCGATCACGCAAAGTTGGCAGAATCTCAAATGTTTTGTCAACTATTTAACGGTTACAAGAACATAATACAGTCACTCTTAACTAGAGTTCCTCCAGAGGTTACCAGGATCTGTGGCCAATTGATTTTCCATGTGATGGTGCCTTCATAGTTCTGGGTCCAATGTCACTTGGCAGAGCTAACTGCATGACATCAATGATCTTTTTTAGCTGACCGTAAGGGTGGTGTTCTGACCACCACTGTAAGAGAGGGGGGCATTCTTCCAACTGGCCATCAATGCAAGGGGCATTTTCCCAATGACCCCAGATGGGAATAGTCTAAGCAGAGGGTTCCCTGAGACCTAGAAGTAATTTCAAGGGTTTGTCTGGGGTAAAAAAGGTTAAGAAAGAGAAGCCTGGAGCAAAATAATAAAATACAATAAGCGCAGGGCTGACATGACAGGGGACACAGGGTACATGGAATAAGAGGACTTTATTGATTGGAAGAGCATGGGGGAGGAGGGGACAGAGACAAATAAAAGCAGCTGGACCCTCCCCAGTGTCACCACAGAGTGCAGAAGAAAGCTTGGAGAGCATGGCAGATGTGGAACAGCATCTGGCTCAGCTTCGGGCTAAGGCGGTGACAAGGGGAGCAGGATGGCTGCAGGCATGGCTAGTGCTGGTGCTGGGGAAGCAGGCCGTGGGTGTCGTTACCGGAGGGGCAGGAGTCCTCACAAGCTAGGAGGTCCAGGCCTCCAGAGCACTTCTCCCCGGATCGCTTATCCACGGACCCCTTCCACCCGAGCCCAGCGTCAAACGGGGAGTCCTGTTTGGGCCCCTTCAGCCCCCCACCACAAAGTGTTCCACTGTGCTCGCTGCTGGGGGTCCCGGGATTAATCCCCCACAGAGACAGAACTGCCAGAGCTGCCGTGCGGAGCAGGAGAGGAGCCAGGGACCCAGCCAGAGCAGCTTTGTGTGTCAAGCCAGAGACCGAGCAGGCCAGTGGGGTTAAGCTTGAGAAGTATCTGGAGAGCCAAGCTAGGGACCCAGCAGAGAAGCGGGGTGATGATTGTGGAATATACTAAAGTGCAGATTGGAAGAGCTCAAGGGATTCAGTGGCAGTGAATCAGCAAGTCTAGTGAGAGAGACCAGGAGCTCAGTGGGTTGAGAACCTACAAGAAGTGATTGTAAAGAAAGTGAAGTATTTTGTTACAACTTGTGTTAAGAACTGTTCTAAGACTGTTGCCATAGGAGACAGCGCTCCTACACATGCAGATGTGGTGTCTTGCTGGATGCCTTTCATTGCATGGCTGTCTACCTGTAGAAATCTCTGAGTCTTTCAATTAACATTGCAACTACCTTAAGGGTGTGCTGGCCCTAAACCCTCTCTCCCGGAGAACAGGGACTCACCAGACACCCTGCTGCGAGCTGCTCCGCAAAGAGTGTGAACCCAGCCTCGGGAATTCCGTCAGCAAAAGTCTGATGGAGCATACACATGGTCGGAATTTCTGACCAGAAGCTCACATCGGACTTTTGCTGGCGGAATTTCCAATCATGTGTACGCGGCATTAGACATCTTGAAGAATGGGCCAAGCCCATATAGATAGCTGTTAGAATGGGATGTCCAACAAGCTCATATAGAGGCCTTTTAGCCTCATGGTATAATTCAGGGGTCTCCAATCTTTTCAAACAAGGGGCCCTTTTACTGTCCTTCAGAATTTAGGGGGCTGGAATTTGGCCAGTTATAGTAGAAAATGACCCTGCATCAGTGGGAGTAAACAATGTCCCATCATTGTGGTAGGAAGTGTGCATCATTTTTGGTGGAATAGTGTCTCATATCAGTGCAAGAAATAATGTTCCAAGGGCTGCATTTGGCCCGCAAGCCACAGTTTGGAGTCCACTGGTATAGATTATCCAAAAGAATTTGCTGTCTCAATGCAGTTATTCTGCTAGTCTCTTAAGAACTGGGAGTATACTGGCTTAACGAGTCAGTCAGCCAACTTATTGACTTGCATTTGAGAAGGATCAGTTATCCACAAACATTGTATAGCAATGTAGAGCAGGAAGCACAGGCTGCAGATTAAATGGGTAAAGATGTCTGTCTCCATATATATAGAACATACAGAAACAGCATTAACTTGTGATAATTATTATAGAGGATTTATATAGCGCCAACAGTTTATGTATGAATGAATGAATGAATGAATAACTTGTATAGCGCTACAATGCGAACTGAATCGCCTCAAGGCGCTGTAGCTCTTTACAACTTGAGGGTAGACAGTACAAATACAATACACTTTAATACAGGAAGAATCAGAGGGCCCTGCTTCTCAGAGCTTACAATCTAAGAGGGAAGGTCAAGAGATACAAGAGGTAATAACTGTGGGCGATGTGCTGATTGAGAAGATAAATGTACAGTAGTTAGGTGGGGGCCAGATAGGCTTCTCTGAAGAGATGAGTTTTCAGGGATTGCCTGAAAGTGGATAAAGTAGGAGAAAATCTGACAGATTGGGGTAGAGCATTCTAGAGGATGGGAGAGGCTCTGGAGAAGTCCTAAAGGCGAGCATGGGATGAGGTGACAAGGGAGTTTGAGAGCAGGAGGTCTTGGGAGGAGCGAAGAGAACGATTAGGTTGGTATTTTGAGACTAGGTTAGTGATGTAGCTGGGGGCCAGGCTCATCCACTTCAAGAACAGCTCAGCGTCTGCTATACCCCTCTGCCAATCCCTCCATTGGCTGCCACTCAGCCACCAAATTAAATTCAAGATACTAACTATAACTTACAAAGCCTCCCCGACCACTCTCTCTCCCCCTAGGCATACGCTTTCCTGATCCCCTGACCATCCTGTCTTTCTTAATGTCCACTTCACTTGCTCATCTCTTGTATGTTTCTTTGAATTTCCATAAGGCACCTTTATACCCTAACTCTGATGGGTGTCTCCTTAGTATTTCATTCCACCTGATAAACCACAATCACTCCCCGGTACCTTGTCTCACCTCCCATATAGTAGAATAGGTATTAACTTCATAACGTACTGTACAAACTATCCCCTTTTCTGCTACACTGCTCCTTACCAACCCCTGCCTACCTCCTAGTGTCCTATCCCCACTCACAGCTAGATCCCCGTGAGGGTGAGTGGGCATAGGTGATGCTGGAGCAATGTATTATCTTATTCCTTCCTTACCATTGGTACCTATGGGCCATATGATACCCTTGTTACACTGTTATTTGATCTCTACTCATTACTCTTGTTCATCACTTTGCATACCATGTGAGTCTCTATCGGTCATGCTGTGACTGGTATCCATACCCTTTCTCCCCTAGATCACATCTAAGACCCCTGACCACATTTATCTATGTCTATGCGATTGATCACTGATAGTAACAATAAAACTCTGTACTGCTTCTTCAGTTATACTTTTTACTGTATTTTGTACATGTTTTGAATTTATTGTACACTTGCAAACTTTCAATAAACTTTGTTGGAAAAAAAATAAAAACGTACAAAGCCATCCACGGTTATAGTTAGTATCTTGAATTTAATTTGGTGGCTGAGTGGCAGCCGGTGGAGGGATTGGCAGAGGGGTATAGCAGACGCCGAGCGGTTTGTGAGGTGGATGAGCATGGCAGCAGCGTTCATGATGGACTGAAGTGGGGATAGCCTATTTAGAGGTAAGCCAATGAGGAGGGAGTTGCAGTACTCGAGGCGAGAGATGACCAGGGAGTGGATTAGAAGCTTTGTGGTGACATTGGTTAGGAAGGGGCGTATCTTGGAGATGTTGCGGAGGTTAAGGTGAGATTATTTATATCATTCATATGCCTTACATGTCTCTGCATTAGATGAGAGGAATAGAGGACCTGGATTTCCAGATTTCCAAGTCATCCTCTCTCTTTTGGACTTTGAACATTGAATATTCTTTTACAGACAACAAAGCAAGAGGAGCCAGAACACTCTTGCAGATGGGAAGAGACCAGGGACTAGGGAAGGGGGTTACCTCCTTGACTCCTCAAGAGATATAAAAAAACAGAAGGCAACCCACCAGACTCCACCTATTACCTAAATATCTCTTTCATCTGGATTGACCCATTAATAGATATAGCATACTGTTTATGTACTCATTGACCTGGCCTACAGATTTAGCTTTGTCCAAAAAGGGGATAACGTTTTAAGATTCATAACGCCTATTGTATATAAACAAATATAGAACATTTTGTAAGCCAAAAGGAAGGAAATGAAGTAATCCGCAAAAGGAAATGACAGCTTAATGTAAGTCGATTTATGTGGACACAAGCGGAAGACAGGAAAAAGCCATGTGAACCAGACAGTGTCAATTCCTAGGAAGGACTTCTACACCCAGTGACCTATCACCTTGTGAATTAGACAAGGATACATAAAACACAGATAACTGAGAATATCTATACACTCATTTCCTTGGGAATGAGATAAGCCATTTAGCTCAAGTGTTTATCCTTCCCTTGTGTCAACACATCACAGTTGGTGCAAATATCTATCAAGACTGATAACATCTCACCCTCTGATGTCTTTTCATCTTGTGTCACTCAGACACTTGCAGGTAGGTGTACCCTCCATACACATACTGCATAGCTCCCAACTGGCCCTGATTTCGAGGGACTGTCCCAGATTTCGAGGGACTGTCCCTGATTTGGAGCAATGTCCCTCTGTTCCTCTTCCCTCCTCATTTGTCCCTCATTTTGGGGTCTGATCTATATAGTTGTATATAAAATGCACTTTTTATCTTTCAAAAAGTGTTTCCCAGTGCTAAACCTTTCATCCAAATTCTAAATTTCTACAATTGTTAATTTTAAAAGCCAATATAAAGGAATATTAGTGGTAAAAAAAGCACTTGTTGATTTTATTAACCTTTTTTTTGGTTATGACCCCTTTAAGGGGTGTGACAGGGGGGCGTGTCCTATGCCTACATATATTTGATAGTAGGTGTTCCTCATTCCAATCTTAAAATGTTGGGAGGTATGCATACTGTACATCTTATTCTCTAGATTTGTTGTAATTACTGGAGGCACATATATACAGTGGTGTGAAAAAGTGTTTGCCCCCTTCCTCATTTCCTGTTCCTTTGCATGTTTTTCACACTTAAGTGTTTCGGAACATCAAACCAATTTAAACAATAGTCAAGGACAACACAAGTAAACACAAAATGCAATTTGTAAATGAAGGTGTTTATTATTAAAGGTGAAAAAAAATCCAAACCATCATGGCCCTGTGTGAAAAAGTGATTGCCCCCTAAACCTAATAACTGGTTGGGCCACCCTTAGCAGCAACAACTGCAACCAAGCGTTTGCGATAACGTGCAATGAGGCTTTTACAGCGTCCTGGAGGAATTTTGGCCCACTCATCTTTGCAGAATTGTCCTAATTCAGTTACATTAGAGGGTTTTCGAGCATGAACGGCCTTTTTAAGGTCATACCACAACATCTCAATAGGATTCAGGTCAGGACTTTGGCTAGGCCACTCCAAAGTCTTCATTTTGTTTTTCTTCAGCCATTCGGTGGTGGACTTGCTGGTGTGTTTAGGATCATTGTCCTGCTGCAGAACCCAAGTTCGTTTCAGCTTGAGTACACGAACAGATGGTCGGACATTCTCCTTCAGGATCTCTTGGTAGACAGCAGAATTCATAGTTCCTTTTATCACGGCAAGTCTTCCAGGTCCTGAAGCAGCAAAACAGCCCCAGACCATCACACTACCACCACCATATTTTACTGTTGGTATAATGTTCTTTTTCTGAAATGCAGTGTTCCTTCTACGCCAGATATACTTGGACACACACCTTCCAAAGAGTTCCACTTTTGTCTCATCGGTCCACAGAATGTTGTCCCAAAAGTCTTGGGGATCATCAAGATGTGTTGTGGAGAAATTGAGACGAGCTTTGATGTTCTTTTTGCTCAGCAGTGGTTTTCTCCTTGGAACTCTGCCATGCAGGCCATTTTTGCCCAGTCTTTTCCTGATGGTGGAGGCATGAACGCTGACCTTAACTGAGGCAAGTGAGGCCTGCAGTTCCTTGGACGTTGTTGTGGGGTCTTTTGTGACCTCTTGGATGAGTCGTCGCTGCGCTCTTGGGGTAATTTTGGGCGGCCGGCCACTCCTGGGAAGGTTCACCACTGTTCCATGTCTTCGCCATTTGTGGATAATGGCTCTCACTGTGGTTCGCTGGATTCCCAAAGCTTTGGAAATGGCTTTATAACCCTTTCCAGACTGATAGATCTCAATTACTTTCTTTCTCAATTGTTCCTGAATTTCTTTGGGTCTCGGCATGATGTGTAGCTTTTAAGGATCTTCTGGTGGACCTTACTGTGTCAAGCAGCTCCTATTTAAGTGATGCCTTGATTGTGAACAGGTGTGGCAATAATCAGGCCTGGGTGTGGCTAGAGAAATTGAACGCAGGTGTGAACAACCACAGTTATAGTATGTTTTAACAAGGGGGGCAATCACTTTTTCACACAGGGCCATGATGGTTTGGATTTTTTTCACCTTTAATAATAAACACCTTCATTTACAAATTGCATTTTGTGTTTACTTGTGTTGTCCTTGACTATTGTTTAAATTGGTTTGATGTTCCGAAACACTTAAGTGTGACAAACATGCAAAGGAACAGGAAATGAGGAAGGGGGCAAACACTTTTTCACACCACTGTAATTCTGAATAACCCCCCCCCCCCCCCCCCAAACAAAAAAAATCTCTAATACTGATCCTTGTCTTAAAATAATAAAGAAACATTAACTAGACCAGGTGTCTGAACAAAGGGCCAGTTTATTATCCTTCAGACTTTAGAGTGGCTGGACTGTGGCTATATAGTTACATAGTCCATATAATTCAACCAGTAGAACTAATGCCAATGGTTAGTAGAAGTAGTAAATGTCATGGCGTCGGTAACAATGTCCCATCATTGGTGTCAGTGGGAGAAATAATGGTCCATCATTGGTGTCAGTGGGAGGAATAGTGCCCAATTGTTGGTGTCAGTGGGAGGAACAGTGCCCCATCATTGATGTCAGTGGGAGGAATAGTGCCCCATCATTGGTGACATTGAGAGGAATAATGCCCCATCATTGGTGTCATTGGGAGGAATAGTGCCCCACTGCTGGTATCAGTGAGGGGAATAGGTCCTAATTGTTGGTGTCAGTGGAAGGAATAGTGCCCCATCATTGGTGTTAGGGGGAAGATTAGTGCCCCATCATTGGTGCCAGTGGGAGGAATAGTGCCCCATCATTAAAGTCAGTGGGAGGAATAGTGCCCCATCATTGATGTCAGTGGGAGGAATAGTGCCCCATCATTGGTGACATTGAGAGGAATAATGCCCCATCATTGGTGTCATTGGGAGGAATAGTGCCCCACTGCTGGTATCAGTGAGAGGAACAGGACCTAATTGTTGGTGTCAGTGGAAGGAATAGTGCCCCATCATTGGTGTGAGGGGGAAGATTAGAGCCCCATCATCGGTGTCAGTGGGAGAAATAGTGCTCCAAGGGCTGCCTAAAGTTAAAAATGCACCTCAAACTCCTGCTTTTAATGCCAGTGCGAACAGAGCGCCTAAGATAAGATTTCAGACTCATATGCTGACTTGTACTGTGAGATGTCGCTCAACCCAAAGGGTCCCAAAATGACATTGCTGCAGATGGACACAGTTGACCGATTTTGGTGCCCTGTTTCTCTGTGCCACTTAGTGCTAGGAACCCCAAATATGTACAACCCCAGTGGAACTAGCACTACAACATATCCATATGGGGTTCCTAGCACCAAGTGGCCCCTAGATACAGGGCTCCAAAGTCGGTTCGGAAAATGTCAAGCACTTTTCTGCAGCAGAGAATGACATTTTCCGAACCGACTTTGGGGCCCCGTATCTCGGGGCCACTTGGTGCTAGGAACCCCATCTTATGTGGATATGTTGTAGTGCTGGTTCCACTGGGTTTGCACACTGAATTTGGGGTTCCTAGCACCAAGTGGCCTCTTGTCCTGTGACATGTAAGTTTTTCTCAAATGTTTTTTTGCTTTATTTTTGTTTTCTTATTTTCTATAGTGGTTTCTATTACAATATGAATCCACTGTATGTGTTTAACTGTATATATTATATGTACTTATACTGTATTTTCACATTCCAGAAGTTGCAATTTTGTCCCTGATGAAGATTATTGTTGTTTATGATTATCGAAACGCGTTGGACACCCACCTATGGATGTTTTCATATATGCAGTAAAATTGTACCACACTTGTCACTTTATGCTTATATATTTTTTTTATATGTTATTAATAAATTGAAAATCCTTTTTTCTAAATATTACTTATCTTTTTTTCTATAATTGCCTTGAAAATCCCATATTTGAGGTCTTTCTCTTTAAAAATGTTCTAGGGATGATGGCAATTCACACGCCAATTTCATGAGTCAAACTTTACCCCAGCACCAAGTGGCCTGAGATACGGGGCCCCAAAGTCGGTTCGGAAAATGTCAAGCACTTTTCTGCAGCAAAAAAGTGCTTGACTTGAGTATAAGCTGAAGGGGGGGGGGGGGCATTATCAGCACAAAAAAATGTGCTGAAAAACTCGGCTTATAATAGAGTATATACTGTACCGAAATTTGGCTTGATACCATCCTCTTGCAATCACCTGTACAAGAGAGCTCAGACTAAAAAGGGAAGGGGCAGAACAAAATGAGTAGAAAGATGATCTCATCGGTCAGTTGTTGCTCTTTCACTGTCCAGTCAAAAGGCTGGGTGTAGAGAGAGGACACCACTGTGTTCTTTATAGGTAGTGTCATCCATCTGGATGTGCTGTATGGGGGCTTGTGTAAATCTCAGGACTGTATGGACAAGAATACAAATCTGTTGGCTGGTTAAACAGTTCCTGTAATGTATATGTAGCAGGGTCCTCCTAAACCCTCTTGTATTGAATTATACTGTTGCTGTATTGTCTCCCTTTATATTGTAAAGTGCTGTGCAAACTGTTGGCACTATACAAATCCTGCATAATAATAATAATAATGTAGCACCACCTGTGTACTTAGTGTAGATAGTGGAAATAAATGTAGTTAGGCTCCTCTGTAGTCAGTGAAACCAGGGTTAATTGGGTTGTTTATAGTTTATGGAGGGCTGAGGGTTTCCCCCTGGCTTCTGGAATCTTCCTAAAGGTTCTAGAACTTAGAGAGCAGAGGGACAGAGACAGAAAGCCTGAATATTTATGGTGTCTCTACCGATCCCTGGTCAAGGGTGGCCCAGAAGGTGGAGCGATGGCTCATAACTATATTGGAGCCTGGCCATGTGGGGTATAGTCCAGGGTCAAGAGGCCTGGATGGGGCTCTTGTGCTGGGGGGCTCTGCCTCCAGGCAGAAGGCATGCAGTGACAGAAGAAACAGAGAGAGAGAGAGAGAGAGAGGAGCCACAGAGGAACCCTCACCCCTTCAGCCTCAGTCAGGCCTGGTTGGGACACCCTGGGAGCAAGTGGGACCTGTCCAACAGGAGGTCTGTGTAAAAGCTGCCACATATGCTGCAGGACTTACAAGGGACTGACTGAGTAACCTCTACTTATCCACCCCCAAAACCTATAAGGGAGAGGCAGACAAGTGTAATACCCAGCTAGTCTTCTGAAGGGACAGTATGCAGTTAACCTTCACCCCTGCTTCAGGAATCTGAAGTTCGGATCCAGGTGCTGTGGTATTTTGTAGGGAAAAATAGAATACCTGCAGACAGTATTGGCGTTGAACCTTGTTGTTCCAGTCAGATGTAGTTATTTCACAGAGAGTATAGTCTGAAATGTTGTGCTAAACATCAGAGACAGTAACCAGTTGTCCTCAAAGCTCTACTTTAACCCCTTAATGCTGGCACCTTCCAACCCTATAAGAGGCTTCTGATGCTGGAAGGTGGGGCGTGGTTTATGATTATGTGACTGCCATGATTGGCTGTCACAGCGGTCACATGATTGGAAAGCTCCCTATCGCAAGTTGAGACCGGGAGCTTTCCGGTAACTGTGTTGGGAGCATGAAGGACGCACACTCTTGGCACAGCTCTATTTACATTCTGGTATGCATAAATGTGGCTGCTCGGAGTTAAAGCCCACCCACCGAGAGGCGGCATATATGTGTGTGGCCAGCGCGAAGAGGTTAACATCAGCTTTGGGTATCCCACACCACCCCATCCAAGTTATTTCCCTTAATAATTTACCAAAACCAAATCCCTTGGACTCGTTTTCTGACTGCCGTGTGTCTGCTGAAAATGCTTGTTGCCTGCCTGCCCAGAAAAAGGGGGACCCAGAATCCAGTGGCCCCTAAGGGGGTAGTGCATCTTTGTTTTTAGCTGTTTGCCTAGAGTTTCATTTTAATTCAAATAATATAGATATTTTATTAGTATGCGGAATCCATACACCAGAAAACCATGTGGTTTCACGATCATAGAAGCTTTCATGAGCCCCGACATTCTGAGAAGATTCTGCTGTATGTTATACAGTATATTTACCAAGACTGTCCTATTCCTCCAGTCCCAAATACACATACAAATGTAATAGTTAAAAGATGTAGGACAAGAAGCACAGAACCAGATGTGCTGCCTATAAGATGGAAGTTCAGGGAGATGTTTTGTCATGGGTGACTAACGCAGTGCTGCAAGTTTCATCATCGTATGTCTGTTTCTTAAACATCAACACTGTTTAAGCATTAGGTTTTGGCACAGAGGAATGTGCCCACAATCACGCCCACACTGTTATATTCCTCTAAGTTTGCCCAAAGGGATTGTTTACTGTGGGTTCCTAATGCTCGAAGCATTCCCTATAACATTGAGGATCGTGAGTGCTGGAGGCCAGCTGGATTAATTTTGCATGAGTGACGAGTAAAAACTTTTGCCCTGTGCTGTAGTTGACTTAATTAAGCATAGGATGTGGTTTTGGTCCACTCTGGTACTGCAGCCTGTTGATCCATTTCCACACAGACTGCTGTTGACACATTGACTCAGGAACCTACAGCCGTGGCCAAAAGATACGAGAAAGACACAAATATTAATTTTCACAAAGTCTGCTGCCTCAGTATTTA
Organism: Lithobates sylvaticus; assembly: GCA_028564925.1. Taxonomy (NCBI): domain Eukaryota; kingdom Metazoa; phylum Chordata; class Amphibia; order Anura; family Ranidae; genus Lithobates; species Lithobates sylvaticus. The sequence continues at coordinate 58,545,871 of CM053027.1, read as the reverse complement.
TGATGGCAATTTGCATATATTCAAAAATGTTATGAAGCATGATCAGATGAATTGCAATTAATTTCAAAGTCCCTTTTTGCCATGAAAATTAACTTAATTCCATAAAAAAAAACATTCCACTGCATTTGCGAAGAAGGCTTTAGGGTGCCCAAAAAAGTTCAGCAAGTGCCAGGATCATCTCCTACAGTTGATTTAGCTGCGGGATCGGGGCACCGCCAGTGCAGAGCTTGCTCAGGAAAGAATCGGCTCGGAGCCAGGCACTAAGGGGAGGGCTGGAGTGACTAGGGTGAGGAGCAGTGAGGCGCAGGCTGAGTGATGGGGCTTCAGCATGGAGAAGGGTTCGGAGGCAGGCTGGCGGGCAGAGAGCACCACGTGCCAATGTGCGGAGTCAGCGCGCAGAAGCTCACTTCGCGCCAGTTTATTATGGCAGGTAGAGGTGGCAATTGGGATGGTTTATTTCCTTGGGTGGTGTATTAACCTTTTTGGGCATTCAGGGATGGTTGACGTTTTTTGTTGTAGCAGCGCTAGGTCTATGGGGTCTTTGGAGGCGGTGCTGAGGAATAATGGAGGTTTAGGGGGGTTGGGCACGTATGGAGGTATGGGTGTCCTTTCCCTTAAAATGTTAACAATGGAGTTTAGAAGGTTGTATCTGGAAGGAAGTTGCTGGTTTGTCCCTTGAGCTTGTGTAATACACGGCGGGGGGCCTTTTATGGGTGTACCAATACAACTAGTTGGTTGGAAGTTCTAATTCACCTTCAAAGACCTCTAGATCAGGAAGGTTTAATACTGATGTATAGTTGGTTTATAATGTTTTTTGTAAAATGTATTTATATGCATTAAGTTATGTTTCAGAGTATTTTTGTATTTTCATATGTTTTTGTAATAATAAAGAGCTGCTATGGCCATTCGACTCCAAAAGAATGTGTCATCTGGTCAATCGTTAGTAAGATGTAGCTGGGGAATAGGTTGTACTTTAAGGGAGCCTCACGAGCAGTGATGTAAGTAACTGAGTTAAAATAAACTGAGTTACGTAACTCAGTTACTTTAGAGGGTAACTAGTAATCTAACTGATTACTTTTCCCCTCATGGTAACTCAGTTCTCATTACTTTGGCTTAGTTACCCCAATTACATCTGCCGTCACTAGATGGCAGTAGTGTACTTCCGGTGTCCTGCCAAAAAAGTTCCCCCGCCGGATAAGGACCCCCTGTACTACGCAGGCGCAGCGCTTGTGCAGTACGAAGGACTACGGAGCTTCCGAAAATTGCCGAACCTAAACAGCTCTGAGTGAACTCTACACAGCGCAGGCGCAGTTAACATGTAATTGTACGAGGCGATGCCGTACGCTCCTGATGCTCGTGCTGCTCTGCAAGGGGCGTCTATCGTGTAACTAAGGGGCGAGTCTAGTATTACTGTAACCAAGGGGCGCATTTATTATTATTGTTATATATCGAGCTCTGCCCATTAATTTAACATTCACCCTCTTCTGTAGAAATCCGGCCCTTACACGATATAATAATAATAGACCCGCCCTTGCTTACACGCTATAACAGAACTGCCCCTTGGTTAGAGTAATAATAGAGCAGCTCCTTGGTTACACGATATATAACAATAATAAATGCGCCCCTTGGTTACAGTAATACTAGACCCGCCCCTTAGTTACACGTATAGAATATTTTAAAAAAAAAGTCAGTTACTTTGCTGAGTAACTAATTACTTTTCCAATGTAGTAACTGAGTTACTAACGCAATTACTTTTTGGGAGAAGTAATTTGTAACTTAACTAAATTACTTTTTTAAAGTAAGATGACCAACACTGCTCACGAGTAAGCACATACCTTAGTCATGGCAGCAGGCAGGTGTGAGGCATCTGCATGCACAGTGAGGAGAAGACTTTTGGAGGATGGCCTGGTGTCAAGAAGGGCAGCAAAGAAGCCACTTCTCTACAGGAAAAACATCAGGGACATACTGATATTCTGCAAAAGGTACAGGGATTAGACTGCTGAGGACTAGGGTAAAGTAATTTTCTCTGATTAATCTCCTTTCCGATTGTATTGGGAACCCAGAAAAAAAAAAAGGAAGGTGAGCGCTACCATCAGTCCTCTGTCATGCCAACAGTAACCATTCATGTGAACTGAAACAATTCATGAGTGGGGTTGCTTCTCAGCCAAAAGAGTAGGCTCACTCACAATTTTGCCTAAGAACACAGCCATGAATAAAGAATGATACAAAAACATCCTCAGAGAGCAACTTCTCCCAACCATCCAAGAACAGTTTGGTGAGGAACAATGCCTTTTCCAGCATGATTCAGCCCCTTGCCATAAGGCAAAAGTGATAACTAAGTAGCTTGGGGAACAAAACATCAACATTTTGGGTCCATGGCTGGGAAAATCCCCAGACTTTAATCCCATTGAGAACTTTTGGTTAATCCTCAAGAGGCGGGTGAACAAAAAGAACCTCCACAAATTCTGACAAACGGCAAGCATTGATTATGCAAGAATGGGCTGCCATCATTCAGGATGTGGCCCAAAAGTTGATTGACAGCATGACAGGGAAAATTGCAGAGGTTTTGAAAAAGAAGGGTCAACACTGCAAATATTGTCTCTTAATTGAAACTTAATGTAATTGTCAATAAAAGACTTTGACACTTATGAAATGCTTGGAATTATACTTCAGTATACTATAGTAACATCTGACAAAAAGATCTAAGAACACTGAAGCAGCCGACTTTGTTAAAATTAATATTTGTGTCATTCTCAAAACTTTTGGCCAAGGCTGTAGATGGGAAAGGTTTAAAGTGTATGTAAAGACAAAACTTTTTTGTTATGGATAGAGTGGGGAAGAGTTACACCCTCTGCCAAGTTTTTTTGAGATCTGTGCTCCTGCCGTGGAGATTCACCACATTATTAGTCCTGGCGACCAATGGGAATGAACTTGGGTTCAGTCATTGCTTGAACAATAAGCTGCAGGTTCCCCATATACAAGGCATGGGGATGCTTGTGACATCATTGACCTACAATGGCCCGATACCGAAGCTCATCACTAGTGACCATTATCAACTAAACAGAAAGTGAAGGAAAATCCAAATTTTTAGAGTTGTCATGGGAGGAAGAGGTGAAGGGAAGAGTCTTCCAATGGGGACAACTGTTCATGTGACAACTTCTACATACTCCTCACTTTCGGGAGAATTCTCTGACTTCATGTTACATCTAGATCAGAAGTGATTAGAAATCTCCCCAGCAAGACACAGACAACAAAAAAAAATTAAAATAACCTGAGCGGGGTTTTAACCCTTTTCTACTCAATGCAAAGCTAAAGAAAAAAGTCTATGCTTTACATACACATTAACACTGACAGTGCACATCCAAACTCATAAAGGGGCCACTTGGAACCACTAGTTTGGATCTTCCTCCCACCTGCACTTTTGCACAGGTCACCTATCCTCAGTAATAGAGTTTCATCATGATGTGGCCACATTAACCGCCTCAGCTCCGGAAGGTTTTGCTTCCTGCATGACCAGGCTATTTTTTGCTATTTAGCATTGCGCTATTTTAACTTGTAATTGCGCAGTCGTGCAACGCTGTACCCAGACGAAATTTATATAATTTTCTTTTCACACAAATAGAGCTATATATATATATATATATATATATATATATATATTTTCCTACAAATAGATCTTTTGTGGTATTTGATCAGCAATTTTTTACATTTAAAAAAAAACAACATTTATTTACTTTCTGCTATAAAACATATCCAATAAAAAAATTTAAAAAAGCTAATTTCTTCATAAATTTAGGCCAAAATGTATTCTGCTATATGTCTTTGGTAAAAAAAAAAATCCTATAAAGGGTATACTGATTGGTTTGCGTAAAAGTTATAGAGTCTACAAACTATGGTATATATACTGGAATTTTTATTTATTAAGTTTTTTATACTACGAATGGCGGTGATCAGCAACTTCTAGTGTGACTGTGATAGTGCAATCTGACACTAAGGTACACGGGAATTGAATAACTGCTACTGACATCACCAGTAACACTAATACAGTGATCAGTGCTAACATTATACACAGTCACTGTTCTAATGACACTGACAGGGAAGGGGTTAATATCTAGTGGCAATCAAAGGGTTCAATGTGTGCCTAAAAAGTGTTAATGTGTGTGCTGCTTTTTACCAATAATCTCTTTGTTTCTTATCCCATGCACAGTGGGAAGCTGGCTGTGATTCTTCAGGAAGTCACAGCAGGCAAACAAATCCAAGATGGTGGCACCGGGGACTGGTGAGAAGAACTGGCTCTGGGAAAACAAAGTTAGACTCCAGGGACTGGCAAGTACCCAATCTACAGTAATTGTAGCTGCTGACTTTAAATTTATTTTTTTAAGGTCTAAGTTTCTCGTTAATTGCAGTGGATCCCTCTCTAATAAATCTGGTTCTGGACCCTTTTAGATTAATCAAAAATACCTTGATTGGGCAATGAATCCAACTTTCTCCAAACAACCGGACCATTTTGCTGGCTTAAGACCAGACCACTTTTTGCGATTCGGCACTGCATCGCTTTAACTGACAATTGCACGGTCGTGTGACGTGGCTCCATAACAAAATTGACGTCCTTTTTTTTCCCACAAATAGAGCTTTCTTTTGGTGGTATTTGATCACCTCTGCAGTTTTTATTTTTTGCGCTATAAACAAAAAAAGAGCTATAATAAATATCCGCCAAAAATGTATAAAAAAACATTATTTTTCCTCAGTTTAGGCCAATATATATTCTTCTACATATTTTTGGTAAAAAAAATTGCAATAAGCGACTATTGATTGGTTTGCGCAAAGGTTATAGTGTTTACAAAATAGGGGAAAGTTTTATGGCATTTTTATTAATATTTTTTTTTTTTACTAATAATGGCGGCGATCAGCGATTTTTATTGTGAGTGCGACATTATGGCGGACACATTGGACATTTTTGACAATTTTTTAGGACCAATGGGCAATCAGTGCTATACAAATGTACTGATTCCTGTGTAAATTATACTGGCAGTGAAGGGGTTAACCACTAGATGGCAGTGTAGGGGTTAAGTGTGTCCTAGGGGCATGTTGCTAACTGTGGGGGGCGTGTCTTTGTTGTAGACATCACTGATCTCTGCTCCAATCACAGGGAGCAGAGATCTGTGTCACTGTTGCTAGGCAGAACGAGAAGATGCTTGTTTACTTTAGCATCTCCCCATTCTTCTTCCCTGTGAGATGATCGCACTTATCCCCGCGGCGATCAAGTCCGCGGGACCCTCGATCGGACTCACGGAGGTCCCGACCGGCGGCGCGCACGCGATGGCACGGCGGAAAATTTAAAGGGACGCACCTGTACGCCCTTATGCCTGTCCGTGCCATTCTGCCGATGTACATCGTCGTGTGCCGGGCGGGAAGCGGTTAAAGTGATTGTAAGGCAGGCTGAGTCTAGCATTTGAGTCCGTAGATTGTATTTAATGGACAGCAGTGGGAGCCAATGACTGCGCTGCTATCAATCTATCCAATCAAGAGCCGAGAACCCCCCGGGCAGAGAGGAAGTGCGCGTCCCCGGCAGGGGGAATACAGGAGCTGGGGGGCCGGTCAGTGACAGAAGTTTTTTTCAACTTAATGCATAGGATGCATTAAGGTGAAAAAACATGAGGGTTTACAACCCCTTTAAGTCCTTGGGCCCCTGCCACATGTCCTCAGAACCTGCCTACCCTCTTCTCTTTTCCTTATTATCTAATACCTATGAAGAATGGCCTACTTGGCCAATAACAACATGAGGTAGATGGGAGGGAGTAGGCCAGCACTCAGCACTGCCTGGGAGGAATTTGAAGCACCCTGGTTTTCAGGTCCCCCCCTGGCTTTCTAAGCTAGGTTAAATCATGGTAGGCACAGGTGCACTTTATAAGCAGGATTTTTCATTTGAAATGTTTAAAATGGCTTATATCCAAAAATGTGAAACATCACCTCTAAATGAAACAAAGTATTTTCAGGCAATGAATTTAGCAGAGATTAATTACAGTTAAAATATTGATTTTATACATATGGTGTTAGCCTTTGCCAATCTATCACCAGCAGCAAGTTGAACTACACGAGTAGCTCCAAAATGCAGATGTCCCTTCACTACGAATAATGGGTTTCTGCTGTAATCTAGCAATAGCCACAGTTCAGCCTCAGATGTATCCAGGGAATTGGCTGAAATGCCTTTACAAGCTTCAGAGGCCCAGGCAAACGTGTGCTCTTATTGGAGAGGTTTTAGGTAACGTTTCCAGAGATTCTTGGTAAGCGAGCAAGGTCTGGATATGGCTCTTTGTAAATTTTATAGGGGGGCCTTTTTCTATCTAGGGACCACTTTGAGGCTATTGCTATGACATCATACTGTTTAAAGAAATTTAAGCCTGCCAGCATAATGGTGTAACAGGTGTATTCCACCTCATTAACAGAGGATAAAATCTATGGAACATTCCCTTCACATGAAGGCTGCAGTGAATTCAGAAGACCCTGCAGGTCTGGGGACTGTAGTCATGGAAAAAGCTAAGAAAAGTATGGCAAAAGTTGGCAAAACACATAACTTGTTTCTTTCGAAGGACCACCCACACTGAGATTTTGTTTCAGATTTGATCAATCGGACCAACACGTACTTGGGCTCAAGTAGTGATCTAGTCACTGGCATTAGCATCACTAGTTAAACACATATGCTCAAGTGCCTGCACCCCCTTGTGCCGGAGATAGAGAACACCATGGTGGTGGTTGTCCATTTGTATTTGGCCAAGGGTTAGCAGTTGCAACTACCATAACACAGTTAAACTTAAGGCTCAGGCTCTGGCTCTTTCCCCTCCCAAGCCAACCGACGCAGTCCATAGACCCATAGACTGGCTTCCACTGGATTCCTCTACACAATGCCAACCTACCAGATTGAAATTTACTTACACAACACCAAAAAGCAAACATTTTACATTTATACAGCAATCAATGCTATTTAAATACATTGATTCCTGTATAAAAGTTTTTACTGCCATTTCCAAAAGTTACAAAATAAAAATTTTAAGTGCAACTTAGAGTATTTAGGCTATAGACATATACAATATGCAATGAGCGATATCATTTATGGTAGATAATAAGGCAAAAAACATATTTCTTCTTTTATTTTTGATATAGTAAGTAGCTCAGGGACCTAACTGACACAACACGTCCCCTCCAGAGTCACGGTGACAGTCTCTCTCCAAGCCAAGTGGTCCCTTCAGTCCACTCCAGTCTAAACAGCACTGACGGTCTTAGCCTGTCTTGCTTCCATACCGCAGACCCACACATGAGGCTCTGGCCGCTCTGTTTGGCTCCATTGCACCGCTTCCGCCAGAGCTGTCCAATCACACCATAGAAGGCACTCGGATGGTCTCAGCCAGCTCCGGACCAAGCCGAGCGTTACAGCCATATTTTTTACTGGCAACCTTTTACTTTTACTGGCATTTACTGGCAGGAGAAATGTTCCTGTTTTTTAATGGCTGCCAGTAAAAATACTGACGGTTGGCAACACTGCCTCTACACATTTCATGGATCCCTTGTGCCATTAACCTAGGCATAGACTATGAGTGTAATTTTCAGCATTCTATTTTCCCCTTGTAAGGTCAGAGTGGACACCAGGCTTCCCAGCCCTCAGTGCATGAACAGTCCCCACACTGGTGTTGAACACCTCTCACTATCTATTCCTTTTCCCAGCACAGAATATAGAATGTTGATTTTGGTTCAAATAAACAGAACTTTACTTCTCTCCAGTGGCAGCCCATCCATACGGGGCGCAGGGACGCTGCCCCCATAATCCATGTGCCTGTCCACCAATATACATGTAGGGCGCCGGACGCATGGACTCCAATGGGGTTTAGAACCTGAGGCTCTAATTGGCTTCAAAAGAGGGTGGCTTCAAAAGAGGATGGGCTCGGGAGCAGAACACTGTGCCCTGAGCCCACCCAGTTGTGTGATAATAGCGAATTGATATTCGTTATTGTCTTCCTGATTCTCCTCCTGGCCAATCAGGGAGTGGGTCTCAAGACCTGATTGGCCAAGAGGAGAAGCCATCATATTGGCCGCCAAGGGAAGAAGGAGGGAATCCGCCCAGGAGGAAGCCATCGTAAAGCCAGAGATGCAGGGTGAAGCCGCCGAGGAGGAGGAGACGCAGGGGAAGCCGCCGTGAAGGAGGAGACGCAGGAAGAAGCCGAAGCTGCCCACGACCTAGATGGGCAAAGTGCGGGGCTGGTGGGCGGATGGACGAACAAGCGAGGAGGGGTGGGGGGTTTGACTGATCGATAGACCGTGGGGGGGTGTCTTTGGCTTTATTGCCGCCCCCCCAAAAAAAAGCACCAGCCACCACTGCTTCTCTCCAAACTATGGTAATTGAACAGAATAATAAACAAATGACCATGTTGTAACAAAACATTAATTTCAAGGTTGTACAAGGTATCACTCTTTGAAAGCAACCCAATGCTTAATTAGTTCCCGGGTATAAGGTTAACTGTCTCCCTGGCTTCTAATTCTCTTATTCTAGTGGGTATCTCCTCCAAAAGAGGTACTCATAACTCATGGTGCAGCATAATTCATGGCCTATTGTGACAGGGGAGATGCCAGCTGCCCACTCTGCAGATCGCATTCTACTCTGCACAAAGCTTTCCAGTCCTATACACTTGATCTTATATAACCCATGACAAGGAACAATGATTGAAAGGTTGCCTAGAGTCCTGCCTCTGAAGCCCCTCGGGATATAGATGTCACATGAGCTAAGAGACATCAACTTAAAGCGGAGCTCCACCCAAAAGGGGACCTTCCGATTTAAGCCCCCCCATATACACTATATTGTCAAAAGTATTGCCTTTACATGAACTTTAATGGTATCCCAGTCTTAGTCCGTAGGGTTCAATATTGAGGTGGCCCACCCTTTGCAGCTATAACAGCTTCAATTCTTCTGGGAAGGCTGTCTGCAAGGTTTAGGAGTGCATCTATGGGAATGTTTGACCATTCTTCCAGAAGCGCAATTGTGAGGTCAGGCACTGATGTGGACGAGAAGGGCTGGCTCGCAGTCTCCTCTTTAGTTCATCCCAAAGGTGTTCTATCGGGTTGAGGTCAGGACTCTGTGAAGGCCAGTCAAGATCCTCCACCCCAAACTCACTCATCCATGTCTTTATGGTGCTTTGTGCACTGGTCTAAATCATTTGGTGAAAGGGGGATTTTGGTGTGGGGTTGTTTTTCAATGGTTGGGCTTGGCCCCTTAGTTCCAGTGAAGGGAGCTTTTAAGTCATCAGCATATCAAGACATTTTGGACAATTTCATGCTCCCAACTTTGTAGGAAAAATTTGGGATGGCCCCTTCCTGTTCCAACATGACTGCGCACCAGTGCACAAAGCAAGGTCCATAAAGACATGGATGAGTTTGGGGTGGAGGAACTTGACTGGCCTGCTCAGAGTCCTGACCTCAACCTGATAAAACACCTTTGGGATGAATTTGAATGGAGACTGCGGATCAAGCCTTCTCATCCACATCAGTGCCTGATCTCACAAATGCGCTTCTGGAAGAATGGTCAACTTTGTACAAAAGTCCTATGGTTTTCTGTACACACGATCGGACTTTGCTCCATCAGACTTTTGTTGCCAGAAAGTTTGTCCGTTCGCACAGCCAACAAAAGTCAGATGAAATCCGAAAAAGTTTGTCCGATGGAGCGTACACACGATCGGATGTTGCCTTAAAACAGCTAATTTGCATGTTTGTTGTCAAAAAGTCAGAGTGTATGGCCCTTTACTTTGCTCCCACAAAAGTAAATGGCTACACGCGAGAAAATGAAAACCAAATTGAAAAAACCATTCACAATATGTAAAAGCAAGCGGACATAGAGAAAACTCAGGAGGGCCACATGAAGATATTATCAGCAAGGATTTATTTTTTATTGTTTGCATTTTAAACCTTCAACCTTTATGATTAAAAATATACATTTATGATAACCAATAAAAATATACAGCAATACAAAACTAGATTATGGTAAGCAGAATAAAATCTAACATTGCTGTCAGAGGCGGGGATGAAGAGAGAACGTAAAATTCATGTCTCATGGATCGGGTTAAATGAACGCAGCACGCCATAGGAAAGGCGATGCCATCATCCAATCGGTCACTGTACTGAGAACACACCTACATACTTCCTATTTTAGTAGCTGTATTCCCTAGACAAGTCACAGTCTAATCATTGTAGGGAGAATGGCTGCCATCTGGTGGCTGAATCCTGGTAAAGCAAAAAGTTCCTAGAGATGTCACTTTTCTTTTTTGTTTACAAACTATTTTTATTTGGTACAAAAAGCTTTGTCATATGCCAAAGGAAAGTATATTACAGGTAGTTTACACATAAGAAAGAACAAGATACTTTTCTTATGACTTTCTTTTCTAAACATATAATGATATATTCAAATAGATAAAATGTAAATAGTACCGTATATACTCGAGTATAAGCCGACCCAAATATAAGCCGAGGCACCTAATTTTATCACAAAACTGGGAAAACGTATGAACTCGAGTATAAGCCTAGGGTGAGAAATGCGCAGCTACTGTAATTGGAAAAGAGGGTCAACAATGCCCATTTGCAGCCCCACTGTGCCCATTCGCAGCCATAGGTTCCCTCTGAACTTCAAACTCTGTAGTTAAGGGTTCCTAGATGCTCCCTAGCTGCAGCCAAAATTTGGGGTCTCTGGACTCAAAGGGTCCCGAAATGACATTGCTGCAGATGGACACAATTGACCGAGTTTAGGGCCCCGTATCTCGGGGCCATTTGGTGCTAGGAACCCACAATTTGGTATGCAACATAGTCAAAGCTGGGGTTCCTAGCACCAAGTGGCCCGAGATACGGGGCCCCAAAGTCGGTTCAGAAAAGATCAAGCACTTTTCTGCAGCAGAGAATTAAATTTTCCGAACTGACTTTGGGGCCCCGTATCCCAGGGCCACTTGGTGCTAGGAACCCCAGCTTTGGATATGTAGTGCTGGTTCCACTGGGTTTGCATACCAAATTGTGGGTTCCTAGCACCAAGTGGCTCCGAGATACGGGGCCCCAAATTCGGTACAGAAAATGTCATTTTCTGCTGCAGAAAAGTGCTTGACTCAAGTATAAGCCGAGGGGGGGCATTTTCAGCACAAAAAAATGTGCTGAAAAACTCGGCTTATACTCGAGTATATACAGAATGTAATAGTATTCCGATTTATATCCCAATTTGACATTTCACTGATATCCTATCATGACATACAGGGGTTGATTTACTAAAGGCAAATAGACTGTGCACTTTGCAAAGTGCAGTTGTTCCAGAGCTTAGTAAATTAGGTAATGGTTCATTTTGCAAACAATACCCAATCACGTGCAAGGAAAAAAAAAAAAAAACAGCATTTTTGCTTGTGCATGATTGGAAGATGAAAGTCAGCAGAGCTTCTGCTTATTTACTAAGCTCTGGAGAAACTGAAGTTGCAGAGAGCCACAATGGGTCCGGGTCACAATGGGGCCGCCAGTCCTCGGGACTACATGTCCCACAATCCTCTTCTCTGCTTCCCTTTTATTGTATTTCTATCCTGGCCAATATGAAGAAGGGAGAAGAAATGTAGCGGGCAGCTGACCTGGCAAGCGCCGCTCACTAGTACAGCAGTGTGAGAAGTTGAGTGAGGGTGGGGTCTAAGAGCCCGCAGCCACTCAGACACGGGCGCTCCATTCTCCGGCTGCTTTGCTCTCCTCCTCTGACAGGAGGAGGGAGGGGGATGGGCAGTAAACACGGAGAGCCCTCTTCCCGTTGATAACGGGGACGGCTGTGGCACAGTCTCTTCTCCCCTAATCCACTCCTGCATACCTCCCAACTTTTAAAGTTGAGAATGAGGGACATTCTGGGGAGAACGTGACCTGCGGCATGCGCAGCTTATATCAAAGTGCCCATCAGAGCCCCCCCACAGCAGGTGTCCCCCATCAGAGCCCCCCCACAGCAGGTGTCCCCCATCAGAGCCCCCCCATAGCAGGTGTCCCCATCAGAGCCCCCCTATAGCAGGTATCCCCCAATCCCCCATCTGAGTATGTCTCCCATCAGAGCCCCCCCACAGCAGGTGTCCCCCATCAGAGCCCCCCCCCCCCCCCACAGCAGGTGTCCCCTATCAGAGCCCCCACCCATCAGAGCACCCCCATAGCAGGTATCCCCCCCATCAGAGCCCCCCCCCCCACAGCAGGTGTCCCCCCATCAGAGCCCCCCCCCCCCACAGCAGGTGTCCCCCATCAGAGCCCCCTCACAGCAGGTGTTCCCCATCAGAGCCCCCCCACAGCAGGTGTCCCCCATCAGAGCCCCCCCCCCACAGCAGGTGTCCCTTATCAGAGCCCCCCCACAGCATGTGCCCCCCCCCCCCACAGCATGTGTCCCCCATCAGAGCAACCCCACAGCAGGTGTCCCTTATCAGAGCCCCCCCACAGCATGTGTCCCCCATCAGAGCCCCCCCCCCACAGCAGGTGTCCCCCATCAGAGCCCCCCCCCACAGCATGTGTCCCCCATCAGAGCCCCCCCCCCACAGCATGTGTCCCCCATCAGAGCCCCCCCACAGCATGTGTCCCCCATCAGAGCCCCCCCCCACAGCAGGTGTCCCCCATCACAGCCCCCCCACAGCAGGTGTCCCCCATCACAGCCCCCCCCCACAGCATGTGTCCCCCATCAGAGCCCCCCCACAGCATGTGTCCCCCATCACAGCCCCCCCACAGCAGGTGTCCCCCATCAGAGCCCCCCACAGCAGGTGTCCCCCATCAGAGCCCCCCACAGCAGGTGTCCCCCATCACAGCCCCCCACAGCAGGTGTCCCCATAGATCAGTACCTGTCCAATAGATCCCTGTAGCTCGGGCATGCTGGGAGCAGAAGCACTGTGCACATTGCAGAGTCTCGTGGCATCTCTGGTTACTAGGAGGGTGGCACTCAAACAGCATTTCTGGGAGTGAACTGGATGATTGGCAGCAGCTCCGGCCAACCCAGAAGAGAAGAGCCGACACACGCAAGGGCAGCAGGGCAGGTGGGAGACTGCTCCACGCGCACCGGATTAGTGGAGTCTAGTACCAAAACGTGTTCTGGTACTAGGCTCCATAGAGGTACTCAGCAAGGATTCCGTGGACAGTGGGAGCGGTATGCGCTCTTGTCAGTTGCCGGCGGGATGGGGAACCACAGCACCCGCTACATGCACTCCACCTCTGCCTCTGGACACAGATGAGGAGGAGGGCAGGGATCAGCACTCTGGAGCATCGGCGCCCCCCACCTCTGTGGCGCGTGGGTGCGGAGCACCCAGCGCACCCTGCCTAGGATCGGCCCTGGGTAAGCCTTGATTAAGGCTTATCTGTAGGTCCAAGAAATATCTCCTAAACCTACACGGTTTAGGAGATATTTGCCAAAAGACAGGCACTGCTATCTATGGCGCATGCGCCTTAGACATCGGCGCGCAGGCACACTTTTAACGCAGGCGCACTTTTAACGCTGTTAACGGCGATATGCCACGAGTAGCGGCTCCCGTGCGTATGTGACGTCATTGCGTCTCCGTCGAATGACAGCGCCGGAGCAGCGAGACCTACCCAGAAGATGGAGGCTCCGTACACATGGGGACAGCGGTGACTTCGCAGGCTCCTGTGTCAGGTAAGTGACCCATAATGGACTACTATTTGATGCATAATAGTCCATTATGCTATACCTCTGCAGGGTTATCTTCCTCTTTAACTACTGTATTAAAAAAAAAAACAGCTTAATGCAAAAATCTAATATGATATTGTATCCCCACAGCTGCACTCAATAACACTGCTTAAAGCGGGATTCCACCCTAAAGTGGAACTCCCGCTTTTCGGAACCCTCCCCCCCCCTCCGGTGTCACATTTGGCACCTTTCAGGGGGGAGGGGGGTGCAGATACCTGTCTAAGACTGGTATCTGCACCCACTTCCGGCATAAACTCCCGTGGGAGTTTACGCAAGTTCCTGTCCCGGCGCGCTGTCTGCTGGGACACACACGTGTCCCGGCAGACAGCGCTGAAGATTCTCATTGCGCCGCGCGACTCGCGCATGCGCAGTAGGGAATCGGGAAGTGAAGCCACTTCCTGATTCCCTCACCGAGAATGGCGCCGGCTACAGCAGAGAGCCGAGCGAGCGATCGGCCTCTGCTGCCGACACCGCTGGAACCAGGGACAGGTAAGTGTCCATTTTTTAAAAGTCAGCAGCTGCAGTATTTGTTGCTGCTGGCTTTTAAAAAAAATTTTTTCAGTACAGTCCCGCTTTAATCACTAACAAGTGCTTAAACCTATTATACAATATTGTTGCACTGTGCCTTTAAAACTCACTAAAGTGAAAGAAAATATCATCATCATGAATAAATAAGTGAATATATTAACACTTATTACAAGTAAAACATCCCAAAAGGTCCATCCAAGTGAATAATCCACTTACAATATCCTTGGTGAGTTCCACTGTCACACATAGCTTCTTACCAAATAAGAACCCAAATTATAGGTTCAGTGGGATCATCTCTTTTTCTCCGAAAATGTTAATTTAGCAAAAGAAACAAAACACGAGAGAGCCGAGATAGAGAGGACTAATGGCGCATACACACGATCGGAAATTCCGCCATCAAAAGTCCGATGAGAGCTTTTGGTCGGAAAATGCGACCGCGTGTATGCTCCATCGGACTTTTGCTGGCGGAATTCCAGCCAGCAAAAGATTGAGAGCAGGTTCTCAATTTTGTCAGTTGGAAAAAGTTCCGATCGGAAATTCTGATCATCTGTACCAATTCTGACGTGCAAAATTCCTACGCATGCTCGGAAACAATTTGACGCATGCTCGGAAGCATTGAACTTCCTTTTATCGTCTCGTTCTTGTGTTGTACGTCACCGCGTTCTTGGCGGTCGAAAAGTCTGCAAACTTTTGTGTGACCGTGTGTATGCAAGCCAAGCTTGAGCGGAATTCAGTCGGAAAAAACATCCAAGGTTTTTCCGACGGTAAATCCGCTTGTGTGTACGCAGCATAAGGGTGAGACAACATCCCTGTGTACGAATTGCAAAGAACAGGGTTCCCCCTTATGGGATTTTAATGGCCCCAGTGGTGATATATCAACCACAAACAAAATACGTATTATATATAAAAATAGAAATGTATTATGCTATAAATGATTACAAAAAAGATACGACATACCGATACTTACTGCAAAAAGAAGTGGCTAATATAAATACATGACAACATGACATAATGACTGGATGTTATGAGGGTCCTGAGACACCACAATATAGAATGAAGGCTTCACACCCAACGTGTTTCAGAAATTACTTACTTCTTCAGGGGTGTATCAATAGATGCAGACATTCATACTATAAATGCAAGTAGATAAGGTTTAAACCAATGCAGCGTATCAAGGCAAAAACAAAATAGCATTTGTCTATTATGGAAACCAAGTCCAAGGACAGACTTATATGTTGATGATGAAAAATCGCATATTCACCACATAGGTTTAGAAATTTTAAAAACAGCCAAATCCAACCAGGGGTTACCCAAGTGCCCAAAAAAAACACTTACCATCACCGGGGGTGTAATTAAGGACACACAGCGAGGTCAGAAAGCGGAACAGCTCAGCAGGACTGATGTACAGCAGACAGTCTTCCAGACCGGAGTGGTGTGGCTGCTGAACAAAGAAGCATATATATATATATAAATTTAGGTTAAACAACAATTAAGCTGTAAAAAAGAACAAAGATATGCAGCTTTTATATCAAATGACCTGCAATATGTGTATGTAACATAGTTGTTGCAATCAGCATAACATGGAAGTAAAGCTTTAAAAGATCAAAGAATATATGTATAAAAGGATTCATTAATCAAAATAAATCATTCCTATTGTTACTTTGTATCCAGCAACAAATGACTCTATGCAACACCCATATACTTCATTACAAAACAACTCCCCTGGAAGGAGGTAGATAACCCCCTGCTAGTATAGGTGTGACAAAACTCCCTGGGGCTGCACATTTTAAATACCCCATAGAAACAAATAACAGCCTCCTATAGTGTAAAACCGCTTGCTTTATCAATATAATTACTGTGTATCTACTTACAATCTATCCACATATACAAGAGTGTCAGATAGTATACAGTGTTGCTAGTTCCGGCTCAAGCTTGTACGATATATACAGTATACTGTATTTTGATAAATATTTCATCTAAAAGTTACTGACTGTATACTTTATGCTTTAGATGAACTCCTCCTTTTTCCTTGCACCCCTGAAGAAGGAATAGAGGATTATCCTGAAACGTGTTGGGTGTAAGGAGGTTCTATCATACAAACGTTTTACATGGTGATTTGAACTGACTGCGTTCAGTGAATCAATGTTTTAATTTTACCTTTTATTATGTTAAAATTCTAATAAATTTTTTTTTTTTACTATAGCATTTTGATACTACTATCTAAACCGTGTGTTGCCTAAAAAGTCCACCCAGGGGAACCCCTTTTCTTTCTATTGTGAAATTTGGATGTGGCACACAATAAGCATTATATTTGCCATTCGCTTTCTCTTCTTCCAAGCTTGTACGATGACGTCACCACAGGCTCCGTCCCGATGCGTTTCCTCCAAATAGACATTCTCAAGGGGTTGGCTTACTTATTACTTAATTACTATATTGCGAGGCTGTGATTTAGTGCTGTCAGCCTATAACAGGAAGTGCACTTTCTTGTTGTCACTAAAGTTACGTGTAAGTTCACCTACAGCAAGATTTTAATAGTACATACCAATAGTACTGTTTTAAATGGTGCATGTCCTCCCATTACACATGCAGTTGTTTGGGGGCTTCTCCACAAAAAACTGCTCCCTTGATCTCCCTTTGCACGACGACTGAACATTACAATTGCGCAACCCCCTAGAGGATCGTTCAATTTGTGCATGTGTGCAGTGCCCTCTCCCTGCTCCAGCTGAGCTCGGTAGTGACTGCTCCAGGCCATTTATACTGTGTGCATGCGCAGTGTGCTCTCTCCTTCTCTAGCTGAGCTATAAAAGCGAGCTCTGGAGGTAACAGGAGGTATAGGGAAAAAAGCTTTATGAATGCTGGGGGCAAGTCTCTTTGTTATGGCTTTTAAATTTGGAGTATATTTATTTTTCATCCATGAGGGACACAGAAATAGTTAAAAGTTTTAGATAATTGGTTTATACTGCTGCCTTCAGGAGGTTTGGACTCTAGCAGTTTAGCCTGCAGTTTCCTGCCTGCTGAATTCTTACCTCTTTGCTGCAGTGGTTCTGCTAGATCTGTGATTGCGTTAACATTTGCTGCTCACTTCAGTGTTCACCTATGGGGGTCCCCTATTTGTAGGCAAGTGCAGTTTATTCCCTCCACTGCAGGTAGCTCTTAAAGTGGAGGGCCACCCTGAAAAAAAAAAAAACTTCATAAAAATGTTAATAAAAATTTTAAAGGAAAAAAAAATAAAATTATTTTTTTACTTACCAGAAATGGCTGTTGCTAGGCGGATCGTCCTAATCTGCCTCTTGCTGTTCCGCGGAGTTGTTCGGTCTTCTGCTCCTAGCGCCGTCTTCTAGTGAATGGGGCGCGGTGTGTTATGGGAACTGTGTGTCCCACAACACAACGCGTTCCCCATTCACAAAGCGATGCGCGACTCGCACATGCGCAGTAGGAAACGGGCAGTGAAGCCAGCAAGGCTACGCTGCCTGTTTCCCTTAGTTGAAATGGCGGCGCCGGGAACCGAGACCCAAGGGACGGTCGGTCTCGGGTGGCCGACATCGCAGGCACCCAGGACAGGTAAGTCTGCTTATTAAAAGTCAGCAGCTACAGTGTTTGTAGCTGCTGACTTTTCTTTTTTTTTTCCCGGCTGGCCCTCCCCTTTAAGCGCAGCAGTTCTGCAGCTGGAGAAGAAGACAGGAGGAATCTGGTTCCTCTATGGTTTTCTGGGTCACTTGGAAGCAATCTGTTGGATGCTGTTGTCCCATGTGACTCAGGCAGACATCTTAGTTCAGGCAGAGCCTATTTATGACCCTGGCTCTCGGAAATGGCATGCGTAGTAGTACAGGGAAAGGTACCCTATCTGTTAGGGACAGTACTAGTGATAGGTTCCTGTTGAGAAGTGAAAGCATAAGGTTGCATCTCTTCTGGGCATCTTCCCAGTTAGGCACAGGACGGCCATGCCACATTCTTGCGGGAGGAGCCGGGTAAACGTCACTTCCAGTCGCGGCAGAGACAGGAAGTCCCTGTTATATGTGAAAGCTGATGATTGAGATTTTATATGTTAGTTACTAAGTTTTTAATAAAATGCTACACATGGAGACTCATTTTCGTTACATGTGAGCCTATATTGGAGGAAAGTGGAGGAGGTGGAGGAGATTGATATATGTAGTGGAATTTCCTGCCTGTATCTGAGAACACCGCTGGTCTGATCTAGCAGAGGATAACAAGGAAAGCGCTTGCTGTCGTGGATACATATGAGAGATTCATCATGAATGTGACTAGACCTGTAGGGGTCTTCCTTTGAGGTGAGAGGCTGGGGCACACTTTATACACGGATGGTGAAAGCACTATTTAGGAATTGGATATACTGGTTTGCACTGTGATCGGTGACATTATCTTATATATATATATACTATTGTTTGCACTGAAGATTTTTTGTACCAAGCACTTTATGGACTTTGTTATTCACAAGCTAAATATTGCACTTTTTTTTTGCACTTTAATTATACTGAATGTATTTATGAATTAATTTGAATACCATTTCACTATTAATTATCATTGTGCACTGTGATTGATGACACTATTTCATGAATTATTCTTTGCACTGTAGATCCTGCACGTTATTTTGGTCATTGAAAAATGTTTTACTGTATTTTTGCATATTTGGATATTATTGTATTATTATTTGAGGATTTATATTGCATTGGCACTTTAGGTTATTAAGAAAGCGCTACATTTATTTACTTTAAACATGCCACATTCTGCCCCTCCCTATAGACACTGTCATTCTGTCTGGAACCCGATCCGTTCAAGTGGCTGTAACTGTGAGTGCACCTGGTTGGGCCTTCCCACTGGGATTGTTGTGAACTGTTGCTGCATTGCTTCAATGCAAGTTTATTACTGCACCTAACTGTGGGAATTATTGTTGCCGCACTCCGCTGCACCCCAACTACATGCTCTACTGTAGATCTTTACCCATTTCCCTTCTATGAATTCTTGGCCCACTTCACAGTATGCTTCCCTATATATAGACATGCTCTGTGCAGCCCGTGTTGCCTGAGCAAGTTCTCTGTGCTCCTGGCAAGCTGTGTATTCTGTACCTGACTTCCTGTGGACCAACCCCGGCTTTGTCTACCGTGTTCGCTTACCTGCCGCCCACCGTGACTTTGGCTCATTTCCCAGATCCTCTTCTGTCTCCTGCCATCTGAACTCTGCACACGTGAATGGTCCCTGCATTGTCAGCCAAGCGTACCTGTGGGCCGCAACCTGGTTCCAATTTGCTGGAAGTCCATCCCCACCATCAGGGGCCCTGGTGAAGAAGCAGGGAGGAGCTTAGACTCTGCACCCTGGAGAACCCCAAGTTGGCATTCTACAAGGGCAACTACCATAGAAACCTGACATAGACACTGGCAAAACAAAGAATGTCATGTTTAATTCCCAACCCTTATGTCTCAGTTTTGTGACTAAGCAATATATAGGGTCAATGAATTGTGTCCCTCAACAGACTTCAAGAAAAGTAGTAAATTCTTATTTTCTTTATCATCCATTGAGGGGCACAGGAATAGTAGATTATCATAGATGATTTCTTAGTGCAATCATTGCTCTACAATAAACCTCCTGGGTACTACAATTTTTTTTACTGCTGCCCGTACGTTTCATGTTCCCACATATAATCATTAATAATATATATTTAACTAGTGCCACACATTGTTATACAAAAAAAAGTGCAACAAAAATACATCAACATACATAAAATCACAATAACATTAACATTACGTATGTAGCACCCTGGAGTTTAGGCAGGGTTGCTCCTCACAAATTTGCTTGCCAGGAGTAGTTATCCTTGTTGATTGTTAGAGATCCATTGATTTCTCCCCAAGTTTGACCTAGTTGCACTTTTCTCTTCTACCACTAGGTGGCCGGGTACTTGGTGGTACTAGATATGAGAAGGGCAACCCAAGGTCAGGTTATGGGTATGTGGGGGTGTCTCAGCCAATGGGCAGGGGTTTTCTTGAATCCCTTGGCCTGCTGGGAGAGCCTATATATTCAGGTGGAGTCAGGTGATCGATGTTCTGTGCCACCTGGATGGCTGTCTGGGTGGACGTGGGTTGTACTGCCTGGGCTGCTAGGCTAGAGATTTGACCTGTCCTGGGCACATCTGGCTGCTAGGCTGTCTGAGGGCCAATCGAGAAGCAAGAGAGCAGCGCAGGGTGGGGATTGCAGCTTGCAGTCCAACCAAAGGTGACGGTTCTGTGGGCTGGAGAACCTGTCATGGTCAGAGGTAGAGAGGAAGCTATCGCCAGTAAGGGACTATCTGCCTTATTACCAGGGACCACAGTGAGTAACTGAAGCAAATACTGGAGCAGCATTCTCACCAGCCGGGGACGGTGAAGAATCTGGAAACTTCAGTGGGAATCAAGCCAGGGACCCAGCCAGAGGAGGTGACGCTTGCAGAGCAGCATTGTGTGTCAAGCTAGGGACTGAGCAGGCCAGTGTGGGTGAAGCTTAAGAGGTATCTAGAGTGCCAAGCTAGGGACCCAGCAGAGAAGGGGGGTGTGAAGCTTGAGGAAGATACCACCGTGAAGATTGAAGGAGCTCAAGGGATTCAGTGGCAGTGAATCAGTGGATCTAGTGAGAGATCGGGAGCTCAGTGGAGACAGCAATCCTACACATGCAGATGTGGCGTCATGCTGGATGGCTTTCCCTGCATGGCTATCCTCCTATTGACGTCTCAGAATCTAAGCTTGCAACTACATAAGGGAGTCCTGGCCCTAACCCTCTCTCCCCCAAAAAAGTTTGTTCAGAGAAATAAACTTTCTTTTGCATTCAAGAAGTGTCTGGCACCCAATAACTTTAACTACTCTGCACCCACCATGTTTCACAACCCACTACATACAGAAGGATGTCAGCTGGTCCCTGGAGGTTCTCATCAGATCAAAGGAGGCCTGGGACCTTGCTACACGCAATAATGCCAAAAAAACTATTTAATGTAAAGTGTTCGTTAGTCCCTCAGTACAATGTATTCACATACAAGTATTATTGTAAATAAATGCAAAAAAATCTAATAAAGTTTATAGTCTGTCCATCCACCATGCCGTGTCCATGTCTTTATTTCTTATATAGTGAAAAAGTGTCCCACACAACGTGTTCACACTTCTCTAGATATTATTCCAATAATCCAGTGTTCAGTCCATCATACACAGAGCAATGCCCACCACCTTCACTCATGATGTTCCCCTTTATGGAATCCTGATGGCTCTCAATCCACCTCAATCCAGGCTCATCCTCAGGTAAATGCATGTTAAAATCTCAAACAAGAAGAAGACCCATAGTGCCCTTTGCTTCAATATACCTATTTTATTAAAAAACACCAAATACAATAAAATACTCAACCTAAAAAGCGCACTTGTCCTGTATACATTTGTATTGCCCCCTAGTTATCACAAGCTATGGTCTCACACAAAATAGCGGCCCGCTCACTTCCAGTCTGTGCGGTGTGACATCATTGACTCCTCCCTATGTGTTACGTCACGTGACTTCGTCAGGGCATTCTGATGAATACACTGTAGTGAACCAGGACACGTACATGCAGAGTTTTTTCTTACCTAAATATCTATCTGTGGGCAGTTTTTTACATTTCAGGCTTAGCACCACTTTAACCTGCAAAATTTGGATAGGAATTCCACTTTAAGCTGCCAGTTGGGTCAGAAAACATGGGCATGTCTAAGATCAGTATGTAATGCCAGCATTCAGGGTTTGATAAATGTATAATCCTGCATGCTCAACTATAATACAATATATGTTGCCTCATTCATTCTACAGAACAATTGTCCAGTGATCAAGTCTTCCACCCACAGTAAGGCTATTTTCACACTGGGGCGCTGGGTGCGCTGGCGGTAAAGCGGCGCTATATTTAGCGCCGCTTTACCGACGTTTTAGCGGCGCATTTCGGCTGCTAGCAGGGCAGTTTTACCGCCCGCAAAGCGCCGCTGGGTTCGGGGCGCTGCCCCATTGTTTTAAATGGGAGGGGGCGCTTTAGGAGCGGTAAATACACCGCTCCTACAGCGCACCAAAGATGCGGCTTGCAGGACATTTTTCAGCGTCCTGCAAGCGCACCACTCCAGTGTCCTCCTCGGGCTTTCACACTGAAGACACAGCAACAGCTGTTTCAGGTCGGTTTGCAGGCGCTATTTTTAGCGCAATAGCGCCTGCAAACCGCCCCAGTGTGAAAGGGACCTAACACTACAGATAGCTTTGATTGCTTCTCATTCAAGCCTAAATGGTTTATCCTTCCAGGTTGGAAATCTAGAACAAGTTTGCATTAATGACCAGTAGATGGAGCTGTAAAACACTTTTCACTTTATATTATCTATTACATATAGACTGGAAGGGATCATCTTCAGTAGTACATGCTTATACACGCGAATGCGTGCCATAATTAAATCATTCACTTGAGCATAGTCCATTGCCTGCTTTATCAGGATTTTCATCACTTTCTATTTTTGTTATGAAAAATAGTGCATACTGGTTCACTAACATTTACTGTAATTCTAAGATTAAAGCTGATTACCTAAATTAAGTGCAAATGCAATTTACATTCTTAAAAAAATAAATATATATGTGTATATATATATATATATATATATATATATATATATATATATATATATATATATATATACACATACTGTACACACAGAAACTGTGCAAAAGTTTTAGGCAGGTGTACAAATGCTTTAAAAAATAAAAATAAAAAAAATAATATACATTATAACATATTATAACATATGGCGTGCCGACGAGCGCCCCATAATGCACTTCTAGATCACAGTGCATTGATGGCTGCTGATTGGCCAAATCATGCACCTGACCTATATGCTTTGGCCAATCACAGCGGGATGTGCTGTGAGTGCTATGATTGGCCAAAGGCAGGGTGCCTTTGGCCAATCATGGCTCAGGGGCAAATTCAACGGTGAAAAAGCAAATGAACAACATATATATTAATTCTAAAGCATAATACTGAAAAATTACCCTGTGACAAAGAGAAATATATTCCAGTCTCTATTATTAAAGTGTTTAACCACTTTCAGACCGGACCAATTTGCAGCCAAAGGACCAGGCCCCTTTTTGCGATTCGGCACTGCGTCGCTTTAACTGACAATTGCGCGGTCGTGCGACGTGGCTCCCAAACAAAATTGACGTCCTTTTTTTCCCACAAATAGAGCTTTCTTTTGGTGGTATTTGATTGCCCCTGCAGTTTTTATTTTTTGCGCTATAAACAAAAAAGAGCGCCAATTTAGAAAAAAAAAACGCATTCTTTTTTATTTTTTGCTATAATAAATATCCCCCAAAAATATATAAAAAAACATTTTTCTTCCCTCAGTTTAGGCCGATACGTTTTCTTCTACATATTTTTGGTAAAAAAAAAATCGCAATAAGCGATTATTGATTGGTTTGCGCAGAAGTTATAGCGTTTACAAGATAGGGGATAGTTTTATAGCATTTTTATTAATAATTTTTTTTTTTACTAGTAATGGCGGCGATCAGCGATTTTTATTGTGACTGCGACATTATGGCGGACACATCGGACATTTTTGACACATTTTTGGGACCATTGTCATTTATACAGCAATCAATGCTATTTAAATGCATTTATTCCTGTATAAATGACACTGGTATTGAAGGGGTTAACCACAAGGGGGAGGGGAGGGGTTATGGGCTGTGACGTGTGTGTGTTTTTTTACATTAGGGGGCGGGGGCTGATGTCTGACGTCATTGATCGGCTTTCCCGATGACAGGTAACAGCTGATCAATGACAGGCAGTGTAGGAAGCATGGGGAGAGGTTTGTTTACACAGACCTCTCCCCGTTCTTCAGCTCTGTGACCCGATCGCGGGACACCAGTGGCGATCGGTTCCGCTGGTCCCGCGGCCGGGGTCACGGAGCTCCCGACCGGCGCACTCACGACCCACGGCCAGGCAATTAAAGGGCCACGTACCTGTACGTGGTTTTGCCTGGCCGTGCCATTCTGCTGACGTATATGTGCAGGAGGCGGTCGGGAAGCGGTTAATTTTGATAATTATGGCTTACAGCTAGTGAAAACCCCAAATTCAGTATTTCAGAAAATTAGAATATTACATAAGACCAATAAAAAAAAGGATTTTTAATCCAGAAGTGCTGGCTTGCTGAAAAGTCTGTCCATGTACAGTATGCACTCAATACTTGGTTGAGGCTTCTTTTGCATGAATTACTGCATCAATGTGGTGTGGCATGGAGGAGATCAGCCTGTGGCACTGCTGAGGTTTTATGGAAGCCCAGGTTGCTTTGATAGCGGCCTTCAGTTCGTCTGCATTGTTGGGTCTGGTGTCTCTCATCTTCCTCTTGATAATACCCCACAGATTCTCTATGGAGTTTAGGTCAGGCGAGTTTGCTGGCCAATCAAGCACAGTGATACCATGATCATTAAACAAGTATTGGTACTTTTAACAGTGTGGGCATGTACCAAGTCCTGCTGGAAAATTAAATCAGCATATCCGTAAAGCTGGTCAGCAGAGGGAAGCATGAAGTGCTCTAGAATTTCCTGGTAGAGGGCTGCGCTGACTTCCTACTTGATAAAACACAGTGGACCAACACCAGGAGATGACATGGCTCCCCAATTCATCACTGACTCTGCATTTTTCTTAATATTTTTTTTTACTAGTAATGGCGGCGATCAGCGTTTTTTTTTTTGTGACTGCGACATTATGGCGGACACATCGGACATTTTTGACACATTTTTGGGACCATTGTCATTTATACAGCAATCAATGCTATTTAAATGCATTGATTCCTGTATAAATGACACTGGCAGTGAAGGGGTTAACCAGGAGGTGGCAGTGTAGGGGTTAAGTATGCCTAGGGGTGTGTTTCTTACTGTGGGGGAGCGTGGCTGTCAGCTAGTGAATGCTGATCTCTGCTCCAATCACAGGGAGCAGAGATCGGCATCACTAGTTGCTAGGCAGAACGGGGAGATGCTGTTTATTTCCGCATCTCCCCGTTCAGCCTTCCCGTGAGACCATCGCGGGTGTCCCCACGGCGATCGAGTCCGCGGGACCCGCGACCGGCCTCACGGGGGTCCCGACCGGCGCGGGAGCGCTCAGCTCCCGGCGCGCTCCCGATGGCACGGCGGCATTTTAAAAGGGACTTATATATACGCCCTTATGCCTGTCCGTGCCATTCTGCCGACGTACATCGTCGTGCGCCGGTCGGGAAGCGGTTAAACGTCCATATGCATAAATGAATTTAAAAATTAATAATCAATATATTGAAGTGGTATGGAATAAAAAAAATTATGATTTGATGTGTTGCTCTTGTGATCATCCACCACACCTCAGTGCTCGTGATACCGCTCCCCTCCAAAAAATGCACTCACCAGTGTACAGTTTATAATACAGTGCAGGCAGTGTACAGTCAATAATACAGTGCATGCAGTGTACAGTAAATAATACAGTGCAGTTAGTGTACAGTCTATAATACAGTTCAAGCGGTGTACAGTATATAAGACAGTGCAGTCGGTGTACACAGTATATAATACAGTGTGTACAGTATATAATACATTGCAGTTCGTGTACAGTATATAATACAGTGGAGTTGGTGTACAGTATAAAACAAAGAAGAGAGTAGGGCCATCTAAGTGCAGCGTGATAAAAACATTTTAATATAGGACAGACGATTTTAAAATTGTAGAGATTACAGCCCATGTGTAATGGTATAGGAAGTTCATCCACTCCTGGGGGAAGGCGGTCGGCTCGTAGGTCGAGAGGCAGCTGATGTTCCCGACTGCGCTGGTGGCTCCCAACGTTTCCTGGTTCTCAGATTCGGCTCAGGAGTGGCTAGACATGTCACTTCCGGATGGTGAGAGAATGGGGAGGAGCGCACGTTCGGAGCATGCGTACTCCTTCATCAGGCTTCTCCTTCTGCCCAAATTGTTAGCACTACAACTGCAGCCTTCATCTGGTAGACTCTGCCCCCTTTCGTGAATTTGTGGAATGCGCTGTACCACAGTGGCAGGTTCAAAAAATACATTTCTTTTTACGTAAGGCCATTCTAGCTCTCTACCGTCATGTGGAAGGCACATTTTTGGCCTTGTTGGACAGGGCCAGCAGCAAGGTTTACATTACCACTGACTCATGGTCCAGAAGGCATGGTGAGGGATGTTACATTTCCTTCACGGCGCACTGGGTAACTCTGCTGGCAGCTGGGAAGGATGCAGGACAGGGTTCAGTGTTGGAGTTTGTTCCACCACCAAGCCTCCAAAAAGCTGGTGGTTATTCTGCCACATCTGTCTGCTCCACCCCCTCCTCTTCTTCTTCCTCTGTGGCCTCTTCTGCTAAATTGTCCTCGGAACCAACAGTGCTCCCTGAGCGTTCAAAGGGCTACGCAAGCAGTCAGGCTAAAAGATGCCATGCGGTGCTTCAGTTGGTCTGTCTAGGGGACAGGAGCCACACTGAAGCAGTGATTCTGTCAGCTCTGCAGGGGCAGGCTCAGAGGTGGTTGACGCCACAGCAGCTTGAGCCAGGAATGGATGTATGCAACAATGGCACTAACCTTCTCTCCGCCCTCCGACAGGGGCACTTGACACACGTTCCATGTTTGGCACACTTCCTGAATTTGGTGGTGCAGCATTTCTTGAGCAGGACCACATTCAACAGGTATTCAAACTGCCCACCAACCACCTCATTTGTGACATGCCCACCAGGTAGAACTCAACAATGGCAATGCTTCAGTGGCTGCACACACACCAGAGGGCCATCAATGAGTACCTGTGTGAGTATGACACCAAGACAGGCTCAGGGGAGCTTGTCTTCTTTTCACCACGCCAGTGCTACTGATAATAAATATATAGTCCAAAATGCAGTTCAACCATATTCAACCAGAAAGAGTTCATTCACTGAAGATATGGAAACAATGGAGAACCCTTCACCGCTTCCAGTGTGTGTGGGAAAAAGAGCAGTAAACATCCAGGTGTGTCAAATCTGCTTACCAGATGATGATTTAGAATAGGCATCAAATCACTAAACTCAGACAATGTGGGTGTCTCTCTCCAACAAGTGAAACAAAGCATTTTATTGGTAATGCACTTAAAGTTAAGCAGTGAAAAAGATCATCATGATAAGTATAAAATCCGAGGTTCTCAGCGTACTTGCATCAGTCAGCCTGACATGTTTCATCTAAAACATGATACCAGATCATATATATCACCAAAATAACCCCAGGGTTATTTTCTTTCTACACATCACACTAATGCCGCGTACACACGGTCGGAATTTCCGATGGAAACAGGCCAATGGGAGCTTTTCATCTGATTTTCCGACCGTGTGTATGCCCATCGGTCTTTTTCTGTCGGAATTTCCGGCGGACTTTGGATTGAGAACCTGTTCTTAATTTTTCCGACGGAAAACCTTTCTATTGGAATTTCTGATCGTATGTATGCAATTCCGACACGCAAAATTCCGTCGCATGCTCGGAAACAATTCGACGCATGCTCGGAAGCATTAAACTTCCCTTTTATAGTGCCGTCAAACGTGTTGTATGCCGCGGTGTTATTGACCATCGGAATTTGGTGTGACCGCGTGTAGGCAAGACAGTTTGAGCGAAATTCCGTCGGAATTCTGATGGAAAAACCATCAGAGCTTTTTCCGACGAGAATTCCGACCGTGTGTACGTGGTATTAGGGGTATGATATTTAAAGGAATATTTCATTATTTTTGTTTCGCTTTAAGCATTATTAAAATCACTACTCCTGAAAAAACGATTGTTTTAAAAACTTTTTTTGCATTGATACATGTCCCCTAGGGCAGTACCCGGGTCCCCATACACTTTTTATGGCAATAACTGGCAGCCTTGTTCATTAGAACTTTTTCCCTGTTCGAGGTGTTCTGATGCAAACCGAACTGGGGGGTGTTCGACCCATCCCTAGTCCTTTGGCTTCCCCTCAGCATCAGTTCTTACACTTGCACACTTGTAGGATTAGATTCAGGTGCATGATTAACCAATTATACTAAGCAGGTGCTAATGATCATCCATTTCATATGTACACTACAGTACATTGAAACACAGTCATTAACTGAAAGAGAAACAGCTGTGTAGGTGGCTTAAAACTGGGTGAGGAGCAGCCAAACTCTGCTACTAAGATGAGGTTGTGGACAGTTTCATGTCAAAAGGTCATACACCAGTGCAAGACTGAGTACAGCAACAAGGCATAAGGTAGTTATACTGCATCAGCAGGGTCTCTCCCAGGCAAAGATTTCAAAGCGGACTGGGGTGCTCAAGCTCTTTTGAAGAAGCACAAAGAAACGGGCAAAAATGAGACCTGTAGGCGCAGTGGTTGGCAAAAGAAACTTAATGAAGCAGATGAAAGCCTTTTCATGCTTACTTCCCTTCGACATCGGTAGATGTCCAGCAGTACCATCAGCACTGAACTTGAGGAAACCAGTGGAACCCAGGTACACCCATCTACTGTCTGGAGAAGTCTGGCAAGAAGTGGTCTTCATGGAAGAATTGGGGCTAAAAAGCCATACCTCCAATGTGGAAACAAGGCTAAGGTACTCAACTATGCACAAAAACATAGGAACTGGGTGCAGAAGAATGGAACCAGGTGCTCTGGAGTCAAAATGTGAAATATATGGCTGTAGCAGGAGGCAGTTCATTGGTGAAGGGCTGGAGAGTGTCAGCAGGCAACAGTGAAGCGTGATGGAGGCTCCTTGCAAGCTTGGGGCTGCATTCCTGTAAATGGAGTTGAAGATTTGGTCAGGATCAATGGTGTCCTCAATGCTGAGAAATACAGGCAGATATTTATCCATCATGGCATACCATCAGGAAGTGTGTGATTGGCCCCAAATTTATTCTGCAGCAGGACAACGACCCCAAACATACAGCGTAAATAGAACTATCTTCAGTGTAAAGAAGAATAAGGAGTCCTGGAAGTGATTGTTTGGACCCCGCAAAACTCAGATCTCAACATCATGGAGTCTGTCTGGGATCCCATGAAGAGGCAGGAGGATTTGAGGCAGCCGACATCCACAAGATCTGTGGTTATGTTTGGAACAACCTACCTGTGGAGATCCTTCAAAAACTGTGTGTAAGTGTGCCTAGAAGAATTTATGCTGTTTGAAGGCAAAGGCTGGTCTCACCAAATATTGATTTGGATTTCTCTTTTGTTCATTCAATTTTCATTTTGTTAATTGATAAAAAAAATAAAACTATTTACACTTCTATTATTAAAAGCATTCTTGAGTTACACATTTTTTTCACACCTGCCTAAAGCTTTTGCAGAGTAATATCTATACACACACCGATCAGCCATAATATTATGACCACCATAGCTGTTCAGACATGGACTCCACTAGACTTCTGAAGGTATGCTGAGATATCTGGCAACAAGCCGTCAGTAGCAGATTCTTTAAGTCCTAGAGGTTGCGAGGTGTGGTCTCCATGGATTGGGCTAGCTTTTTCAGTGCACCCCACAGATGCTTAATTGGATTGAGATCTGAAGAATTTGGAGGCCAAGTCAACACTTCAAGTCCCTTGTTGTGTTCCTCAAACCATCCTTGAATTCATCAGACCAGGTCAACTACTTCCATTGCTCCAGTTCTAATGCTCAGGTGCCTATTGTAGGCACTTTTGGCTGTGGACCTAGGTCAGCATGGGCATCCTTACCGGTCTGCAGCTACGCAGCACCAGACCCAACAAACTGTGAGGCCCTGTGTGTTCTGACACCTTTCTATCGGAAACAAGCATTAACTTTTTCAAGAAAATTGAGCCACAGTAGCTCTACTATTGAATTGGACTACACAGGCCAGCCTTCACTCAACACATGCATCAATAAGTCCTGGCCAACCATGACCCTGTTGCTGCTTTACCAGTTTTCCTTCATTGGACCACTTTTGGTAGGTCTTGACGACTGCAGCCTGGGAACACTCCTCAAGAGCTGCAGTTTTGGAGTTGCTCTGACCCAGTCATCTAGCTATTACAATTGTCCCTTATCAAAGTCAGATGCCAATGTTACAAGATAATCAATGTTATTCACTTGTCAGTAGTGGTAAATGTTATGGCTGATCAGTGTATATCTTCGTATATAATTGGCTAACCCAATTGTGGACTGGAAATCAGATATGCTGAACAGACACTCCAGGAATGGGAATACTGGACACTAAACTGGAATACTGAATTGTATTTGTATGAGGGCCTTTTCTGTATAAAGTGAACTCTAGGCAACTCTAAAATACACAAATTAATGCAGCTCTGTATTCATTTATACATAATTAAATGTATTATTAAGTGTAACTAATGTAAGTACCTGAATTTTTCTTGCCATTGGCCTTGCTCTAGGACTGTGATCAGGCATGCTCCCTGCAAATAAGTTGCCTTTTTCATGCTGGTAGAAGTAGATGGCTGAGTTATCAAAGGGATGACCTACACAATCTCCTTCTCTTTCAGCATCTAGTCAGCAGGTTGGAGGTGGGGTGAGGACCTTGGCTTTGTGATGGAGGCTGTGTACAATTCAGGACTGGATGGACAGAAATGCGGGACCACTGACAGGTAACCCACAGTATATATTACGCCTGTATATTTATCTTTTGCCTGGGAAGACAGGTGAAATACTTAAAATGTTTTCTTACTTGTCACAAAAACAAGAAAAAAAAACAGGAAAACATCCTTCCTACACATTTTGGAAGCCATGTTTCAAACAGTTGGCTGTTTGATAAATAGAAAACTGATATATTAACTATTTCCCCCAAATTCCTGAAAATGTGATCCTTTTGCACATACACATCTTGAATAGGCCACCTATTGTCCCTTTAAATCACAAAAAGCTTTGTCTATACCAATGGTCTCCAAACCTTCTAAACCGTTTGTCCTTCAGACTTTAGGGGGGCCAGACTGTGGACATTAGGAGTAGAGATGGTCCCGACATCAGTGGGAAAAACAATGCCCCTATCTTTGGTGTCAGCAGGAGGAGTTGGGCCCCATCGTTGGTGTCATCGGGCAAAATTGTGCCCCCATTGTAGATGTCATTGGGAGGAATTGTGTCCCTTCATTGGTGTCAGTGGGAAGAATTATGCCCCGTTTTTGGTATCAGTGGATGAAAAAATTCCCAAAGGGCTGGATAAAAGCAGGCAAAGGGCTGCATCTAGCCTTCAGGCTGCACTTTAGAGACCACTGGTCTATACATAAACTTTATACATTGCAAAAAGATATCATAACAGCTAAGGGCTGTAACCCAAAGGGATCCAATTGCATTTCAGCTTACCGAGATCAGCTCAGGTAAAGATAAATTCTGATTGGTTGCAGTTTTGCGGACTGCTCTTTACCTTACTGAGCTTATGCTGGGAACTATAACCCTCTAGCAGTGGGCTTCTTAGATGGAAAGTAAACCGATACTTTCCAGCAGAGCGGCAAAGTCCAAATTGAGTTTGTAGACACAGTTTTTCCATTGACTGCATTTCTCAACCTCCCTGATGCTCGCCGGCTTTTTTAGAAATTGAAATCAATAACACCAGCCCTGCCTTCACTGACATAAAAACTTGCGTCCTTCTAGGAAAATTCTTAGACTGTATAAGATAATTTGCTTGATCCCCAAGGGCATCACATATGGCAAATGCAGCTATTCCGTAACCGCTCACTCAGACGTGAGATTGCAGGTGCGGATGGTGATTGGTGGACCTCATACCACTATACGCCAGGGAGTTTAGCAGGCTCTTCTTCATACTAACGTTTCATTTGTTTTGACAGCTGAAAACAACCAAAAAAGAAAATGTATCATCTATAAATTGTTCACAACATTCCATGCGATTTGCAAATGTTTAAAGAGTGCAGCTGTTAGGAAATACCCTCATTAGGAATGTAAAGGAAAACCTATTTTTTGTAACATACAGTAAATGCTACACAGATGGCCACAGCCCTAATTATTCAAATATTTCATCCAGCCTGGATATCTTAATAGTTCCAGATCCCTAATACTGTAGAAATTGTAATGTGTAAATAATTAGTATTTTTATGTTATTTATATACCCCAATATACAAAATTAGTTTAACCACTTCAGCTCTTGAAGATTTACCCCCCCCCCCTAAATGATTAGGCCATTTTTTGTGGTACGGCACTGCTTTACTTTAACTGACATCCAACACTGTACTCAAATAAAATGTATGTCCTTTTTTCCCCACAAATAGAGCTTTCTGTTGGTGGTATTTGACCATCTCTGCCTGTTTTATTGTTTGCGCTATAAACAAAAAACGACTGACAATCTAAAAAAAATAAAATAAAATTCTGCTCTAAAACACATCCAATAAAAAAATCTAAAAAAATCTAATTTCTTCATCAGTTTAGGCCAACATGTATTCTGCTACATATTTATTGTGACGAAAAGACCAATGAACGTATATTGATTGGTTTGCGCAACAGTTATTGCATCTGCAAACTATGGAATATAGTTATGGAATTTTTATTTATTCATTTTTTACTAGCAATAGCGGCGATCAGCGACTTATAGCAAGACTGCGTAATTGCAGTGGACAAATCGAACACCTAGCTGACATTTTTGACACTTTTTTGGGAACCAGTGACACTAACACATTGATAAGTGCTAAAAAAAACGCACTGTTACTGTACTAATGACACTGGCCTGGAAGGGGTTAACATCAGGGGCAATCAAAGGGTTAACTTCCTGCTTTACAGAAACACAGGATCCATGCCTTCTGTACTGACAAAACAGCAATCTACCTTGTTTACATTAGGCACTGGCAGATCACCGTTCTGCCTGTGTACCAAATGATCAGCGGGTGCCGGTGGACATCAGGTCTGCGGGACCCTCTGATAAGCTCCCGTTGTGTAGGTTCACAGCAGGAGCGAGCTGCCGTTTGCGCACACTCATGCCTTATACCCTGAAGTGCAGGATCACGTATATATGCGTGATACTGCATAGCATGGCCGCCCTGTAGCAGTAAATGTGTTATAGGGCGGACAGCATGTGGTTCAATGATTTTACTTAATTTATTCATCTATATTTAAAAGACAACAAAAATGACAATTAGAACTATCATATAATGATATCTCCACATGATTTAACCACCATGTATAATCACATCTGGTCAATTGTAGATGCCTTCATACAGCGAATAAGCTCTGACGTGTTTAGTTTCATAATTGCATAAATCTTCATCAGGGGGTCAAAATAAGGTGGTGAAGTAATCATCAAAATAAATCGTTAAAATCAGTTTGTTCTCTAATACAGATCTCACGGTGTAGGCTCGAAAGACCACAGAGGACGCAAGTGTGGCTATCCCAGAGAGGATGGAAGAGTTGTAGTAGGGATATATGCAGGTATAGCAAACAACAACAAAGAAAATTTCCAAGCTCAACTTACCAGCCAGCCTGCAACAAACCAATCTTTTCATGTTAGAAACAGGGGTTTAGTTTGCACTCATTTGCAAATACATGCGTAAGCTGCAGAGGCCACGTCATGGCACTCCATTATTATCTGCAGTCCAAACTCTATACATTTTGAGAGCCTCCGTAGTAGGAGCACATATATAATAATAGATATATTGAGAGCAGGTATGCCTGGAGGAAGCCTACCCCTCCTTAACCACCTCAAAACAGGGCATTTTCACCCCCTTCCTGACCAAGCCATTTTTCAGCTTTCAGCGCTGTCACAATTTGAATGACAATTGCGCGGTCATACAACACTGTACCCAGATAAAATTGTTATCATTTTGTCCCCACAAATAGAGCTTTTTTTTGGTGGTATTTGATCACCTCTGAGGTTTTTGCGATATAAACAAAAGAAGAGGGACAAGTTTGAAAAAAAACAATATTTTTTACTTTTTGCTATAATAAATATCCCCAAAAAATATATAAAAATACTTTTTTTTTTTCCTCAGTTTAGGCTGATACATATTCTTTTACATATTTTTGGTAAAAAAAAAAATCTCAATAAGCGTATATTGATTGGTTTGCACAAAAGTTATAGCGCCTGCAAAATAGAGGATATATTTATAGCATTTTTATTTATTTATTTTTTTAACTAGTAACGGCGGCAATCTGCGATTTTTATCGTGACTGCGATATTGCGGCGGACATATCAGACACTTTTGACACATTTTTGGGACCATTCCCATTTATACAGCGATCCGTGCTATAAAAATGCACTGATTACTGTAAAAATGTGACTGGCAGGGAAGGGGTTAACACTAGGGGGGCGCTGAAGGTGTTAATATGTTACCTGGGAGTGATTCTAACTGTAGCGGGAGGGGATTGACAAGGGGAGGAGACCGATCAGTGTTTCTCTGTACTGAGAACAGACCATCGGTCTCCTCTCCTCTGACAGGACCGTGGATCTGTGTGTTTACATACACAGATCCACGGTCCCGCTGTGTTACTGGGCAATCGCGGGTGCCCGGCGGATATTGCGGCCGCCGAGCACGCGCATCGAGTCCCCAGTGACACGTCGGGCGCTCGCTCCCTGGAGGGCCAGGAAGGGGAGGGCGTCGTATGACGCCCTCCCACCACGAGAGCCGTGCCGCCTGGCCGTCAATTGACAGCTAGCGGTCGGCAACCAGTTAAAGGCACAGGGGCGCACTGGACACCCAGCAAATAGAACAATGGAAGTGAAATATTTTTTACCACTACATCCAAATTTTAACCCACACCTACCACCATTTGGCCACGTGTTTCTCATCTTTGTTGGGATCATGGTATGCGCCCAGTCTTTTAAATACCAGGTTCCAACCTCAGCTCCCAGGAATGATACATTTGGCAGCCCTCCCTGTCTGGATGCACAGACTCAGACTCTACAGGCTTATCTAAGTGAACCTGTCCCTGAAGAGTGTCATTTTATATACACGAAACGCGTCAGTCTTACTGGATGCACCTATTCTGTAGATGATTTATTGATTCATATATACGGTATGTACTAGATTTCTGTGATCTTATTTTGTTTCCACATGGAAGATCTTACCATTTACCATACTATGGGCCTGCCATGCTGCATTACTGTTTTCACTATACATGGTTTTTAACATGTGATTGCATATTTACTAATTGCATTTATGTTACGCTGTAAAGCTTTTTGACAATAAAGGTTTCCTTTTCAAAACCGACTTATTTAGCCACTCCCACCCACCTCATTCAAAGTCCCGAAATCCCCCCTCTTTGCCATGAAAGAGATGTAGTGTGGATATATGCAGGTATAGCCTCCACCCCAAGACCGGGTTCAATTCAGAGTAATATGTATCTTGTAATGCCCATCATGAATTGCATAGGCATAGAATCCCAAAACGGTTCCACAATTCCCACAAAAGAAGAGAGGAGTGGATGAAAGAAAAGGGCACATTTCCAAAACCCACAAACCAGTATTACAATATGGTGTTCACAGAGCCTGTCAGTATGGTCCACACAGCATTGGAACCCCAACTGTTACCCAGTCTGTCCAAAACTAAAAACAAAAAAAGTCTAGGGTTTGGTTAAACTTTTAAAGTGGTAGTAAAGTCATTTTTGGAACTTGTATCTACAGATAAGCCTATAATAAGGCTTACCTATAGGTGTAGGGAATATCTCCTAAACTTGCACTGTTTAGGAGATATTCACACAGGATGCAGCCGGTGACATCACCACCGCATGCGCTCTGAAGATCTGGCATACCGTGCTGGACCTTCAGAGCCCAGTGCCGGAGCTGAGGGCTCCCACACGTATTCACGGGAGTGACGTCATCTCAGCCCTGGCCACTAATGCAGCTGGAGATCGCGAACCCAGAAGGAAGACCACTGGAGGGCTTCATTCTAAGGTAAGTATTCCATAATGTGCTAGTATGCAACGTATACAAGCAAATAATACAATTGCCTTGCAAGGGATTTTTTTTTTTTAATGGTGCGGTTTACTACTACTGCTTTTAGGACTCAATTACACTGGCCTCACCCTCTGAAGAGTGACCCACAGTGGAAGTCTTTTCAAAGGGCATTGGACAGGCGGTGAGAAGGCATTATGTCACCTCCTCACTGCCTGTTTTAACTGCTAAAATCCCGCACCACCATGCTGCAGCTGTGTCCATTCTGGGGCAGTTGAGGTGCAGCCCAATTTTCATTTGCATGGGTCACAATGGGCAGGTAGTACGGCCCGCCGAGTGTGATGGGGGAGTTCACCCTGTCCGCTGCCTTTTTAGGTTAAGGGGGAGCTGTTTGGGGGGAGTAAAAATGCAGCTCAGCCATGTGTTTTTAATGTTACCTAACTGCAAGTGTAAACAAGCCCTAAAACCTGGGACCGTGCCTGAATATCTAGATCAGTTTATAAGCATCTTGATAACAACTTTATTGAATGTTTTCAGTTCAAATACTTGTGAAATGTTATTTGTTGTCGAATGTGACGGGGGCAAATTTTTTCCATGTTGCATTGCAAATCATTGTAGCCACGGCACATGTACACTCCCATCCATTTAAGTGGCAGCGTCTGAGGGGTGGTAAAAAAAAAGCAGCTCAACTGCATGCTTTTACCTCCTCCCAACCATAAGTGCGCATGAGGTCTAATGCGGAATTTCCGTCGGAAAAATCTTAGATGGCTTTTCAGATGGAATTCCGCTCAAGCTTGTGTTGCCTACACGCGGTCACACCAAATTCCGACCGTCAAGAACACGGTGGCGTACAACACTACGACCACCTGCGAAAATGAAGTTCAACGCTTCTGAGCATGCGTTGAATTGTTTCCGAGCATGCGTCAGAATTTTGCGTGTCGGAATTGCCACAGACGATCGGAATTTCCAAAAGAAACTTTTTCCGTCTGAAAAATAGAGAACCTGCTCTCAATCTTTTGCTGGCCGAAATTCCGCCAGCAAAAGTCCGATGGAGCATACACACGGTCGTATTTTACGATGAAAAGCTCTCATCGGTCTTTTGCTGGCCGAATTTCCGATCGCGTGTACGCAGCATTAGAGTATTATGTTTTGATTTTATACAGTTTCAGCTTTTAGAAAACATATGGTTTGGGTGTCTTTAGTAAAATTTAAGTAAAAACTGACTTGATCATCTAAGTATCAAAATGTAAGGCGGCTGAAGCCATGCGTGCGGTTCAAG
This sequence comes from Lithobates sylvaticus, assembly GCA_028564925.1. Lineage (NCBI taxonomy): Eukaryota > Metazoa > Chordata > Amphibia > Anura > Ranidae > Lithobates > Lithobates sylvaticus. The sequence goes on along the minus strand of CM053027.1, from coordinate 58,508,545 downwards.
CATGCACTAACCAGATTACGTTTGCACATAAATTTGGAAAAACCCAGGGGAACTTTGACAATTTGAGAACTGTCAAAGATACTTAGGAATCCATGTGGGTTAGAGCTGCTTAGAATTCTTGCTCTGGGTTTCTCAGTAATGAAATATTAGGAGATGGATAAGCACCATAAAATTGAACATTGTGTAAGCAAGCTTTGCTCTTTGGCTAATCTTGTCCTGTAACACCCTAAATTAGAAACATAGGGTCTTGGTAAAAGGCTGTATATTCTCAATGCCCAATTTCTTGTCTCTATGCTAGGAACATGCAGTTACTGTAATTCTTGTTCTGAAGCGTTCTCAGAATTGTTTTCTTGAATTGCGTTCCAGTTGCGCATTTAAGCACCGATAATATTCGTTTTTAGCATAGAGTGACAGTTCTAATGTCAATGGTGGGATCTTGGGCTTCACTGTGTATTCTTTTCATGGAATTTTGAAAAGGTAAAATTGTGGGGAAATTTGTATTTTGTATGTGTAAAAATCCTCATCATTAAAGTGTTTGTTATCTTACAAAAACAAAAAAAATTATCCTGTTCCCTTAAAGCATAAAAAACAGCACAGTGCTTGTGCTGTGTAATCTGGCCCCTTCTATCACTAAAAAAACCTGACTGCCTGCCTGGTTCTGCCCTCCCCCCTGTACACTGACCATGGTTTATCATGGCTGCTGAGCCCTGACACTGTGGTCAGTTTATCTGCCTCTGTCATCTGCAGCCCTGCTCTCTGCTCTCCCCCGTCTTCTTCCCCCTCCCTGCCTGTCAGCTCTGTCCACTCCCCAGCCCTCCCATCCTGCCGCTATAATAACAATATAACCATACAATCCCCTCTGTAAAATAACATTATGTGTCCCAGTGTCTGTGCTATATAAAAACTGTGCCAATTTCTCCCTTATGTCAGATCGTCTCCCAGCGCTCACGTGACTCCTCGGCTCTCTCTCCTCTCTCCTCCCCGGCTGAGGTCAGCAGGAGTTCTCGGCCTCTCCGGCTATAGCTGTCAACCGGGGAGAGGAGAGACACAAGGAGTTATTTTATTTTATTTTACTGAGGGGATTGTATGTTTATAGTGTAGTACAGTGGTTCTCAACCCCTGTCCTCAGAACCCAACGGGCCAGGTTTGCAAGATAACTGAAATAAATCACAAGTAATTTGCCACTCAGTGATTGCAGTATTCTAGTCTGCATCTCCCCAAGGTAATACTTAAAATCTGGCCTGTTAGTGGTTCCTGAGGACAGGAGTTGAGAACCACTGGTGTAGTGGTTAACAACCACTTTAACCAAAAGTGAACCTTAGTTAGTACTAACTTTTCTATCAACATTCACAAATTCCAATTATTTTAGCAAAGAAATGTTTCATTAAAGTGAAACACCAATCAGCTATACCTTTATGACTACCCACCTAATACTGAGTAGGTCCCCCTTTCGCTGCCAAAACAGCACTTATCCATCAAGGCATGGACTCCAATAGACCTCTGAAGATATGCTGTGGTATGTGGCACCAAGCCATCAGTAACAGATCCTTTAAAGCTCCATACGCACAGGCCGAATGCTGGCCCACATCGGCGGGTTCAATAAAAACCGGCCAACAATAGGCCTGTGTGTATGCCAGCCGTTTGGCCGGCTTCTGCCGGACAAGCATGCTGGAATACCAGCAGCCGACTGGCTTCAGATCAGCCAATGGCTGAGAGCGCTGAACGGAGTGTTCTGGCGGGGGGGGGGGGGGCTGTCCCCCTGTCAGAACACAACAGCTCAGAGGGGGAGATCGCTGTACTAATGTAATTTTATTAGTACAGTGGCTCTGATCTGACAGTTTTTTTTTTGTTTAACCTGCTGGTTTGAATGGAAGAAATCTAATAGTATGTACCAGGCTTAAGTCCTGTAAGTTATGATGTGGGGCCTCCATGGATTGTACTTGTTTTTCCAGAACATCCCACAGATACTTGATTAGATTGAGATCTAGAGGCAAAACCTTAAACTCGTTGTTGTGTTGCTCAAACCATTCTTGGACCATTTTTTGTTCATAAACGACCTGGAGGGTGGGGTAAACAGTTCAATCTCTGTATTTGCGGACAATACTAAGCTAAGCAGGGCAATAACTTCTCTGCAGGATGTGGAAACCTTGCAAAAAGATCTGAACACATTAATGGGGTGGGCAACTACATGGCAAATGAGGTTCAATGTAAAAAAATATAAAATAATGCATTTGGGTGGCAAAAATATGGATGCGATCTATACACTGGGGGGAGAACCTCTGGGGGAATCTATGATGGAAAAGGACATCGGGGTCCTAGTAGATGATAGGCTCAGCAATGGCATGCAATCCCAAGCTGCTGCTAACAAAGCAAACAGAATATTGCCATGCATTAAAAAGGGGATCAACTCCAGAGATAAAACGATAATTCTCCCGCTCTACAAGACTCTGGTCCGGCTGCACCTGGAGTATGCTGTCCAGTTCTGGGCACCAGTCCTCAGGAAGGATGTACTAGATATGGAGCGAGTACAAAGAAGGGCAACAAAGCTAATAAAGGGTCTGGAGGATATTAGTTATGGGGAAAGGTTGCGAGCACTGAACTTATTCTCTCTGGAGAAGAGACACTTGAGAGGGGATATGATTTCAATATACAAATACCGTACTGGTGACCCCCCAATAGGGATAAAACTTTTTCGCAGAAGACAGTTTAACCAGATTAATGGCCACTCATTAAGATTAGAAGAAAAAAGGTTTAACCCTAAACTACGTAGAGGGTTCTTTACTGGAAGACCGGCAAGGATGTGGAATTCCCTTCCACAGGCGGTGATCTCAGTGGGGGGCATTGATAGTTTCAAGAAACTATTAGATAAGCATCTGAATGACTGCAACATACAGGGATATACAATGTAATACTGACATATAATCACACACAAAGGTTGGACTTGATGGACTTGTGTCTTTTTTCAACCTCACCTACTATGTAACTATGTAACACATTATCGTGCTGAAAGAGGCCACTGCTATCGGGGAATACTGTTTCCATGAAGGGGTGTACTTTGTCAGCAACAATGTTTAGGTAGGTGTTATGTGTCAAGTTTTACCAGCAGAATGTTGCCCAAAGCATCACACTTCCTTCACTGACTTGCCCTCTTCCCATATTGCATCCTGGTGCCATCTCTTCCCCAGGTAAGGGATGCACATGCATCCAGCCATCCACATGATGTAAAAGAAAACGTGATTCATCAGACCAGGCCACCTTCTTCCTCCGTGGCCCAGTTCTTCTTCTTATTACTATACAGGATTTATATAGCGCCAACAGTTTGTGCAGCACTTTACAATATAAAAGGGAGACAATACAGCAACATATCAATACAAGAGGGTTAGGAGGGCCCTGCTCCTGTGATCTTACAATTAAATAGGGGGAGGCTGATGTAACAAAAGGTAACTATGAGAGACAAACTTATGAGAAAAGTAGAAGGCAGGATAGGCCTCCCTCAAGAGATGAGTTTTCAGGGATCACCTAAAAGTAGACAGATTAAGAGATAACCAGACAGATTGGGGTAGTGAGTTCCAGAGGATGGGAAAGACTCTGGGGAAGTCTTGGAGATGAGCATGGGGGAGGAGACAAGACAAGGAAGCTAGCAGGCCCATTGTAGGGGCTTTTGGCTGTGGACACAGGTCAATATTGTTACCCTGACCGGTCTGAAGCTACATTTCTGCTTTTAACAAATCTGATTCATGCTTACATGCTGTTTTCTAATGGCATTCTGATGAGTGCATATTTGTGGAGATAGAACACTGGAGTCACTTTACATACCTTTATTATTGCACTAAGAATGGTGTTCTTCAGAGGATTGTTGTTTACATGCTGTTTTCTAACGGCATTTTGGTGAGTGCATATTGGAGGGAAGAGCACTGGCGTCACTTTGCATACCTATGTTATTGTACTAAAAAGGGTGTTCTTCAGAGGATTGTTTGGTCAGTTATTCCAAAAAACTTTCTTGCACTACATGGACACGATTTAATTATGTGTATGATGTTTCACCGGTAACCTTGGTTTTACATCACTTTGTTGTCCTTTTTACATTTCTGAATGATATATGATTGTTATTTAATATTTACAGCGCTGCACTTTCTTGAATTTAATATCACAAATCCCCTCAAACACCCAAAGTCTATGCCCCTGTACACACGGTCGGACATTCCGACCACAAAATCCTTCGGATTTTTTTGACGGATTTTGTCCGAAACTGGGATTGCATACACGCGGTCAGACAAAGTTGTCGGAAAATCCGATCGTTCGGTACGTGATGGCGTTCGTTACGACGGGACTACGTTCAGGCTTGTAGCCAATAGCTTTGGTCTCGTAATTTGATCTGAGCATGCGTGTCTGATCGGAATTCTCTACAAACTTTAGGATTTTGTTGTCGGAAAATTTGAGATCCTGCTCTCAAATTATTTCTGTCTGAATTTTTAAAGGAAAAAGTCAGACAGAGCGCACACACAATCGGATTTTCCGACAATATAATCCGATCACACTTTTTCCGTCTGATTTTCCGACCGCGTGTACAGGGCATAAGTCTCATGGGCTTCAGGTGTTTGGCATAACATAATAACTACTGAAAAAGTTGAGGCCTCTCGTAATATATACAGTAGATAAGTGTTTTCCAACATGGTCTAGGGCCGAGATGAGTGGGAACCTAAAATATGGTGAAACGGTTGGAGGATTAATGGGGTCATGGGCCATCATGGAAAATTAGACTGTAGACCTCGGTGCAGGAACTGGCTTAACCACTTTCAGACCGGACCATTTTGCTGGCTTAAGACCAGACCCCTTTCTGCGATTCGGCACTGCGTCGCTTTAACTGATAATTGCGCGGTCGTGCGACGTGGCTCCCAAACAAAATTGACGTCCTTTTTTTCCCACAAATAGAGCTTTCTTTTGGTGATATTTGACCCCTGCGGTTTTTCTTTTTTGCGCTATAAACAAAAAAAGAGCGACAATTTTGAAAAAAATACATTATTTTTTACTTTTTGCTATAATAAATATCCCCAAAAATATATAAAAAATATATTTTTCCTCAGTTTAGGCCGATAAGTATTCTTCTTTGGTAAAAAAAAATCGCAATAAGCGATTATTGATTGGTTTGCGCAGAAGTTATAGCGTTTACAAAATATGGGATAGTTTTATAGCATTTTTATTAATAATTTTTTTTTTTACTAGTAATGGCTCCAATCACAGGGAGCAGAGATTGGGGTCACTAGTTGCTAGGCAGATCGGGGAGCTGTTTATTTCCGCATCTCCCCATTCAGCCTTCCCGTGAGACGATCGCGGGTATCCCCACGGCGATCGAGTATGCGGGACCCACGTCCGGCTTCACGGGGGTCCCGACCGGCGCGGCACGGCGGCATCATAAAGGGGACGTACCTGTACGCCCTTATGCCTGTCCGTGCCATTCTGTCGGCGTACATCGTTGTGCGCCGGTCGGGAAGCTGTTAAAGTGGTGTTTCCACCAACAAAAAAAAATTGCTTAAAAATCATTAAAAAAAAAAAAAATTGAAAAAAAAAAATGTTTTACTCACCTCTAAATGCCTGTTGCTAGGGGGCCCCATCGTAGTCTGCCACCTTTAGTGCCTGGGCACTGACATCACTTCCCCTCGGCACCTCACAGTCATCTGGGACCTGTCACATGTCCCAGATGACTGAGCGTCGCATCACGGCGCGTGGCGCCCTTCGCGCATGCGCAGTGGGTGCCCCGCTGTGAAGCCACAGCTGGGTGCCCACAGTAAGAATGCCGGCGCCGCGAGCAGAGCGGGGAACGAGGGGGGGCTTCGTTCCCCCGCATCGCTGGACCCTGGGACAGGTAAGTGTCCAATTATTAAAAGTCAGCAGCTGCAGTATTTGTAGCTGCTGACTTTTAAAAAAAGATTTTTAGGGGGCACCCCACTTTAACAATCTTCAGCAAGGATGTGCTACAAGTTTTCAACAGTATTTCTTAAGATCCTTTGAAATGAACTTGTACTTTGCCCATGCAAGGCAAAACAATAAGTCCACTGTAATACAGACCTCTCCAGTAGCACTAGCTTTCACTCTGCTATTCTGTTAAAGTGGTTGTATACCCATTTAAGTTGAAGATGGGGATTAACCCTGTAAATGCACCGTTGTCTACGGCGCGCATGCGCCGTAGACAACGTTGTAAAACGTTCTTTTCAAATATCTCCTAAACCGTGCAGGTTTAGGAGATATTTCTTGTACCTACAGGTAAGCCTTAATCTAGGCTTACCTGTAGGTGCAAGTTGAATTTTAGGGTATACAACCACTTTAAGCTGTTGAGTGCAAAAGTAATGCTCATTAGCCATGGACTCTTCCATGAAAGAGCTGACTGGCCAAGCCTTGTCACAATGAGTCCAATACAGTGGCAGAGGAGTGAAATAAAGCTAGTAAAAGCTGTTGGGGGTGGGGGGGGGGGGGGGGGGGGGCTAAAGAAAATGTATTGCTTTTACCTGAATGCGCAAAACAGGGGTTTGCTTTAAAGTACTGTGTGCCCTTCATAGGGATATATTAGGAAAGTGGAAAGATAGCACTGGACCCATAGGGTTGTCTTACTAGTATATAACTGTTGTTCTCTCTGTTTAGGAAAAAGGTTGCCACCATCCCTAATATAGTCTTTTATTGTGCCTTTTCCCTTCTATGGAACTTTACAGGCAACCAATCCAACAAAAAACATAATTTGTTTAAAATGTCATCTTGAATACGAAAGTATTAAAATTACACAATTTTATTTTGTTGAAAACACAGCATACTGCCAAATTAGCTTATAAAAACTTATGGCAAACATGTACAGATTGAGGTTTGACAGGCCTAGCCGGGACAGAGGCTTTTGGAGAATATTGAATGCTAGCCTCTTGCCTACCGATCATGGGCCCTGGATTTTAAGGGAACAATACTCTTTGCAAGGTGAATGAGAAATCCAGTCTGATCTGTACTAATCGGACTCAATCTTGTATATATGTATATATTGCATATTGTCTTATTTTGTTGTGGACTCTTTGCTGTGATCGTTTGGGGTGTGGCTGTATTCCAATGTTCTATTGTATCTGTCTGCCATGGATATTATGGGATGTTTATCTCTATGGAGGGAGGGGGGGATTCAACCAGCAGCCCCCCTGCTGATAAGACTGTTTACTGATGAGAAGTTGAACACACCTGACCTGTGTGTATGATGTTATTGGACAGTTTACCCCGCCCTGTTTTCCAAGGGTGGGGGGAAGACTCTCTGAGTTATTTTATCTGTTGCGTCCATGTGTGATAATAAATGAGTTTGTTGTTTGCCACTCAAAGACTGGTGTGGTCTGATGTTTTACCCTACACTGAGCTACGACTAGTGAATGGGAAAGCTAAGGGGTCTTGGATTGTGTGGTACCGGACAGAGGAAGCATTTACAGTGGACATCTTGAGCACGGGGTCCGTCACAGCTTGTTTTAGTGCATCATGCATCCAACGCATTTCAAGATTCAATTAAACAATCTCTTCCTCAGAAATATAGAGATGCCACTAAACATCACAGAATCACAGAATATTTCACTGCTTTCTTGGTATGTCAACAACTTCACTCTCCACTTTGTATAGAGAGTAATCCCATGCAAGGATCACTGTTCTCCATTTTGGACGGGGCTATCATATACCAGGGACGTGTGGTGAGGTCAGTGGCTGGTGAGGCACTGACTAGTAACAGTGCCAGATACACACAGGTTACATACGCCATGATCCTTAGAGCGAGAGCAATAATTATAGCACTAGACCTCTGTAAGCCCCCCGTACACACGGTCGGAAATTCCGACCACAAAATCCGTCTGATTTTTTCCGACAGATTTTGTCCGACACTGGTGTTGCATACACACGGTTGGACAAAGTTGTCGGAAAATCTGATCATTCTGAACGTGGTGACGTTCGTTGCGTACGACGGAACTATGTAGAGGCTATTAGCCAATAGGTTTGGTTTCCTAATTTGATCTGAGCATGCGTGGCACTTTGTCCGTCGGAATTCTCTACACACGATCGGAAAAAGTCAGATCCGATTTTGGAAAATTTGAGAGCAGGATCTCAAATTTTTTCCGTCGGAAATTCCGACCGTGTGTACGGGGCATAACTCTAAACATGTAATCTGTAAAAAAAAATGTAAGCGTTGGCACCTGAAGTTTGGCACCATTCCACAAGTGTGCACATGTTAGGTATCTATTTATTTGGTGTAACATCATCTTTCTCATTATACAAAAAATCAGGTTATCTTTAGTGTTTTATTTTATATTCATGAATGTTTTCTTTTAAAAAAAAAAACACGTTTGAAAAATTGCTGCGCAAATACAGTCTAACCTTATAAGTTGTAACGACCACCATTGTGTTCCCTAGGGTGTCTGCTAAAACAATATATATAATGTTTTGGGGTTCTGAGTTATTTTTTAGCAAACATATTATGATTATTACATGTAGGAGAGAAGTGTCAGAAGTGGCCTGGGTGGCAAGGGGTTAATTACCATAAGTAATATAAAAATAATTATTATATATTGTTTTTAAGGTAATTTACTATATTTTCAAAAACTGTACTCAAGCAGGTGGCTTAACGAAAATTAATTTCACAGTAAATAGATACCGTATTTATCAGCGTATAACACGCACCCCAAGTTTAGGAGGGAAGTTTATGGAAAAAAAAAAACTTACATTTAAATGCCCATTAATGCAGCCTTCCACTGTCCCCCTGAAGCCTTGCACTGTGTCCCCCTGCAGCCTTGCACTGTGTCCCCCTGCAGCCTTGCACTGTGTCCCCCTGAAGCCTTGCACTGTGTCCCCTGAAGCCTTGCACTGTGTCCCCCTGCAGCCTTGCACTGTGTCCCCCTGCAGCCTTGCACTGTGTCCCCCTGAAGCCTTGCACTGTGTCCCCCTGAAGCCTTGCACTGTGTCCCCCTGAAGCCTTGCACTGTGTCCCCCTGAAGCCTTGCACTGTGTCCCCCTGCAGCCTTGCACTGTGTCCCCCTGAAGCCTTGCACTGTGTCCCCCTGAAGCCTTGCACTGTGTCCCCCTGAAGCCTTGCACTGTGTCCCCCTGAAGCCTTGCACTGTGTCCCTCTGAAGCCTTGCACTGTGTCCCCCTGAAGCCTTGCACTGTGTCCCTCTGAAGCCTTGCACTGTCCCCCTGAAGCCTTGCACTGTGTCCCCCTGAAGCCTTGCACTGTGTCCCCCTGAAGCCTTGCACTGTGTCCCCCTGAAGCCTTGCACTGTGTCCCCCTGAAGCCTTGCACTGTGTCCCCCTGAAGCCTTGCACTGTGTCCCCCTGAAGCCTTGCACTGTGTCCCCCTGAAGCCTTACAACTGTCCCCCTGCAGCCTTTCTAAAAATTGCAACATGGTTGATTTTGATTTTTAAACTTACCGCCGCCGCCACTGAGATCTTCGGCTCCTCCCGCACCGCCGCCGAGATCTTCGGCTCCTCCCGCCGCCGCCGAAATCTTTGGCTTCTCCCACCACCGCAGCGATACACAGTCACATTTAACCCTTTCTTCGACCGCTAGCGGGGGTTAAAAGCGCCCACTAGCGGCCAAATAGCACCACTAAGACGATGGTAAAGCGCCGCTAAAACTAGCAGCGATTTACCGATAACGCTGCCAGATGGCAGTGTGAAATAGCTCTTGAGATAATTCAGCTTCACTCCATAAATATAGCCTAGAGAATGTACATCTTTCTATTTGCAATGTATTGCAATACATCTGTTGTGGGCATATATTGATCTTCATGAAAACAGCCTATACTGTATATGTTGTTTTCATCAAGATCAAAATATGGCCACAACAGATGTATTGCAATACATTGCAAATAGAAAGATGTACATTCTCTAGGCTATATTTATATGGGCATCATGGACTGGTATATCTGAGAGACTGTGTAGCTTCCATACAAAGTGAAGAAGATATTATAACACACACAAATATATTTTTCTAGCAATGGCTCAGCTGTCCAACTTTCCAAGCAATATATATATATATATATATATATATATATATATATTCTCCTCCTAACTGGCACAGTGGCACTGCAGTGCTGTTACCTGTGGTTCTTCAGTGATGCGATAGCACTGGCAGCGTATTCTCTCTCGGCCACTGCACGCACCTGTGGGAGGTGGCGTCGCCGCGCGGGCCGGATCGGTATAGCAACGTTACACAGGCAGGCTGAGGCAGCCAATCACGTTCCGGAACAGCCGAGATGTCGAGCAGAGGTCCGAGCGGCAGTCAGAGCCAATCCGATGATCGGGCTGGGGGTGAGGGAGGGAGGGACGGATGTCTGTATCAATCTGTGATAAGTCGGAGACAGACTGAGAGCAGCCCCAGGCCAGCAGACGTAGAAAAAAAAGTCTATGGCTGCCGCGGCGGCCATTGCGTTACACAGGGCAACTGTCTTCACTCTTCAACACCTTCTTATAGTGGTCAACCGATATGAGTTTTTCTATGGTTGATGCCGATGCCAATATTTAGAAATCAGGGCGGCCGATGGCTGATATATGATGCCGTTTTTTTGCGGCCGATATTTTAGGCCAATTTTTTTTTTGGCGGGTGGCACTTGCAGGCACTGACAGGTGGCACTGGTTCGCACTGGCAGATGGCACTGGTTGGCACTGGCAAGTGGCACTGGTTGGCACTGATTGGCAGGCACCGATAGGTGGCACTGGTTCGCACTGGCAGATGGCACTGGTGGCACTGGATGGCACTAATTGGCACTGGCAGGTGGCACTGGTTGGCACTGGCAGATGGCACTGATTGGCTCTGGAAGGTGGCACTGACAGGTGGCACTGGCAGGAACTGATTGGCACTGCCAGGTGGCACTGGTAGGTGGCACTGATTGTCACTGGCAGATGGAACTGGTTGGCACTGGCAGGTGGCACTGGAGGGCACTAATTGGCACTGGCAGCTGGCACTGGCCGATGGCACTGGCAGATGGCACTGGATGACACTGGCAGATGGCACTGGATGGCACTAGTTGGCACTGGCAGGTGGCACTGATTGGCAGGTGGCACTGGCAGATGGCACTAGCAAGTGGCACTGGTTGGCAGGTGGCACTGGTTGGCACTGGCAGGCACTGGTTGGCATTCATTGGCAGATGGCACAGGCAGGTGGCACTGGATGGCAATGGCTGGTTTCACAGCCAATAGTGTAGTGAATTCTCTCTGCAGCTCCGCAGCGTGTGAAACTGTATGGAGGGAGAGAGGGGAGCTGACAAATTCAGCATGATGTCGGAGGTGGGCGGGACCTGGGATGGGCGGGACCCAGCAGCTATCCAGCCAATGATTGAGCTGTTTAAGAAAGGGGTGGGGCCGCATACACGTAGCAGCCTGTCCAGATCCAATCCCATTGGCTGGATTTGGATAGCTGGGTCCCGCCCGCCCACCCCGAGTCCCGCCCACCCCGACATCCAACCTCAATTTTGACAGCTCCTCTCTCTCCATACAGTTTCACACACCGCGGCGCTGCTCTGCCAACAGTGTGTGGAGAAGGGAGGAGGAACCCCACGTTCCTCCTCCTCCCTTCTCTGATATATCGGTCGACCTCTACCTTCTAATGATTCCAGGGGGGGGGGGGCAGTTGCCCACCCCCATTGCCCTATGCTGCGGACGCCCATGGCTACTCCATTATGCTTTACCTTTGCAGGGAAATAAAGACTGCACATCCTTGTCACATACGAAATTACACCAGCACTGTGCCCACACTCAGCTTCTGCCTCCCCCAACTTTCCTTCACATTGTTTGTCTTCAAAATAATACCAAGCCAATCATCAGGACTTGACTTGCAACAATGTGAACAAACCAAAATTGAACTGGACCTACAATTGTGAGTTACAACCACAGTTTGGCAGTCAAACAAGCTGAAAAGACCTGTGCCACTTCTGGTTTGTTCACATTGTTGCCAGTAAGTCCTGATGAAGGGGATGCTTGGAACCCCTGAAATGCTTTTGCTACATTTTTGCACTGTGCCCCTGACTTTTAATTGAATAAAGTTGTATCTGGAACCCTTAGCAGTGGTGTGGCGCCTCAGTTTCAATTCTTAATTTATGAGGATTTGTCTTATGAGGATTTGTCTTATTAGAGGAATGATATCAAAGCAAACGGGAAAGTTTATGCCGTTATTCCCTGTGCCCATGCCACAGAAAAAAGCATGGTCTCACTCTGGGATAGAGGTGAGCTTCCCCCACAACCCTACCAGGTTATGTGCCCTGCACTCTGGGATAGAGCGTGGGCATGGGTGTCCGCAGATTTTTTTTCAGGGGGGGGGGCATCATTTTAAGGTCACCCATGCTCCACTTCTTTTCGACGATGTCATGAAGGGGAGGGGCTTAGTCATTCTCAATCACATGCAGGCATGCAAAGGTTTGAGAAACCTGATGCAAAAGCTTAATAGAAGGATCAAGCTGCCATTGTCTGATTAGCAACTTCTAATCTGTTTTTATGTCTACAGAGGTTTCCACTACTGACTTTTATTTCTGAAAATGCCAGCACCATGGCTTTGTTATTCCAATATTTATATTCATTAATCCAGAGGAGGTATGCCGAGAAGAATTTGTAACTTTCCTAACTTTTCTGATGTGTATGCATACTCTGGCTTAGAAAGCATTCAGACCCCTGGGTCAGCATTACACCCAGGTAAAAAGCATATTTAGAAGGTTGGCAATGATATCTATCATGAAATAATTAATTTAACACCTTGACTGCAATTATACAAGTAGTGCTGTTAGATGAACTCCAGAACATGGACACAAGCTGCCTCACCTCAGGCAGGTGCTGGTGCAGGTGAACAGCTCACACTCAGCTCTTCAGGTGTGCTTCCTTCCTTCCCTCAGGCTCTGAGCCGCCCTGCCTGGAGAAGATGGAGGAGGTGGGTGGAGCCAAAATCGACCAGGCACAAAAGAGGAAGAAGTTCCTCCTCCGCTCTGAATGCTGGGGCCTCACTGATTGCTAGACACCAGGCAAGTCTAGCAACCAGTGCAGCAGGCATCAGAGAGGCCAGCGTACGGTGCAATAAGAGAGTCTAGGGAGTTGGGCGGCGCCGCTGCTGCTGAATGTAACAGTAAGTGACTGCCACAGCTTCAGCAAACCCCCTCCCTTTGCGGCAGCTTGTGGCGCCTGGGTGCATTGGCGTCACTAGGGTTAGTGTCACCTGGTGCGGTAAAACATGGTGTCACCCCCTCTTATTTTTGGGCCAGCAGCCCGGCATTGGAGCTCATTGGCGCATGTTGTGGCTGTCAATAAGGCCTAGAGGATAGCCGGTAAGGCACTTTCCAATAGCTCAGTCCCTAGGAGCAGTAATGGATAATGGCTTACAGGCCCTCTTACCAGACCCAGCAAAACAGCAGCAGTGATATCTCCAGCTAGACGTTTGCTTACTCTGGGTTGCCCAGGCCAACTCTGCACAGTAGTGTAGCATGTCTGTACCCTGGCAGTGGCTCAGTCATTCTCTCCCTGGTGGTGCTGGGCAGCAGCGTGGTCCTCTCTCTGGTAGTGCTGTCAGCAGCATGGCCCTCTCTCTGGTGGTGCTGGCAGCAACATGGCCCTCTCTCTGGGTGTGATGGGCAGCAGCATGTCTCTCTCTCTCTCTCTCTCTGGTGGTGCTGGCAGCAGCATGGCCCTCTCTCTGGTGGTGCTGGGCAGCAGCATGGCTCTCTCTCTCTGGTGGTGCTGACAGCAACATGGCTCCCTCTCTGGTGGTGCTGGACAGCAGTGTGGCTCCCTCTCTGGTGGTGCTGGGCAGCAGTGTGGCTCCCTCTCTAGTCGTGTGGGTACAGCATGGCTCTCTCTCTGTTGTGTTGTGGGTACAGCGTGGCTCTCTCTCTGGCTTCCCCAGCACAGTCCTCTCTTTTGTCTGCAGCAGTCACTCAGCTTCTTCCTGGGTTCCAGGCTCTTAATCTTTCCCTCCAGCAGAGTGCATGCTGGAGGCTGAAGTCTGCTACCTGTGGACAACAATGGGGCTGCCAATCTTCCGGGACTACATGTCCTATGATTCTCCCCTTGCCTCTTCTGATTGGCCCTCCGCTGTGGCCAATGGGGAGGAAAGCAAACCGGGCACCAAGCTGAGTGGCGAACCAGATGACAGCTGCTCTCTATTTTCCGCTGCTGACAGGGAAAAGGGGGGTGGGCAGGGGAGATACGCTGACAGCCCGCAGCTCACCTCTCCCTGTCACAGTGCGGCCTCTTGTGTTCACTGGCAGACTGAATGGGGAAAAGAGCCAGCTGTCATCGCTTCACTGGTGTCACCCCTCTGGCGGGTGTCACCTGGGTTCATTCCGCTCTCCTCATAGCGACGCCACTGCCTGGGCACGGTGCACCTTGGGCACCCGCCCCAGATCAGCCCTGAGTGTTCATGTGTGGACACCTTGCTCCAGGGGGGGGACTTTACCCCCTTTGCCCCCCCATGCGTGGGTTTTCCCCAATAATCCTACCTGGTTCTGTGCACTGATGCAATGAGTCTACACTCTGGAACAGAGCGTAAGCTCCACTGATTAACCTTATGGGTTCTACACACTGGGATAGGAGGACTGTACTCTGAGAGAGAGAGTGTGGGCTTCCCTAATAATCCTACCAGGTTCTGTGCAGCAGAGCAGGGAGCCTGCAATCTGGGAACCCTACTAAATTATGTGCACTGGGACAGGTAGACTACACTTTAGGACAGAGAATGGGCTCATCCTTTGAACCATAGTGGGTTTCTATGCACTGGGCCAGGAAGCCTGCATTTTGGTAAAGAGTGTGGGCTCTCACAATGATCCAGTAAGGTTTCTAATGCATATAAGGGTGCAAGAAAGTTTCTTTAATTTCAGTTTACTGATTTCTGTAGAAAAGTTACAAGGCTCTTTGACCTCCTAGTAACCAGAAAACATGGGCTCTTGCTCCACAGATGGTTTAATGTTAGCTTTGCAAATACAGCAGAAGAAATGCCCAATGTTCTTTTTCACCTGTTCTCTTACCACGCTGGCATCTTGGAATCATATTTGGCTGCAAGTCACATAATTTATTCTTTAAAACAATGTTGGAGATCCAACGATCAGTCAGTTCTAATAAAGTCTTCCTGTATTTTTTCTCTACTCAGAGTTTAATAGCTTGGCTATAAAACAGTAATCTGTTTAACCAGATCCTGCGTAATGTGTTATTCTTACTGTACTTACCCCAATAATGCTTTTCCATGATTTATGAACTTGCTATAAACATATTTTAATTACAGAGCCGTATAAGCTCATCGGAGTCTGTGCATGTGTCCATAAGGTAGACAAATAGTCCCTTCCATGCGCAACCAAGAACGTTACATAAGATTAGCCAAACAAACAAAACGCAAGATGATATCAACACATCGTGTCAGCAAAGAGGACACAGATGGGGGGAAATTCTTAACAAAAAAATCTAAGTAATAGATGAATAATTTGCTTTAGGGGTAAGATTTTTCCATAGCTGCAGACATGGGAACAGCTGCCCATGAGATATTAATATAAACGGTATAAACATAACTGAACACTGTGTAAGAATGTACTGTGCTGCGGAAGTACTGATTTTAGGTCGCTATCGTGGTGTTGCAGGTTTTAGAAACAAATTACCGCAAAGATTTTATCCGCAAGACATTTCCATTTTCTTCCTGGGTTTCACAGTTCCGAGAACTGGAAAAAAAATCCAGGTACAGCAGGTTTCCAGTGGGCTGGTCTCTAAAGCTGGCTGTACACTTGTACACTTTCAAACAAACGCTCGTACAAACATTTGTGCAAAAATGACTTAATGAATGCAGTCCAAAAGTATGACATTTGCTTTGCTTTTATCATGACTATGGTATTAACCATGGCTTATCCTGCTATCCAATAACCCCATCCCTCCATCTAGTGACCACACAACACTTAGGTGGAGTGAATTGGCCATAGCAGCCATTTTATTAACCAAATATATAAATTTATATAATTAACATAATAATAACATAATAACCTTTTTATATATACATCCAGTTTTATCACAACAATGGGGCACAAGGTCCAATAGGCATAACCCATAACTGTACCTGCTAGTCACTTCTCAGGCCTCAAGTCTCTAAAGCCTCCGACTCAGAGACAACTAGCAGGTACCCATATACCAACTGGGATTTGTACCTCAGACGGGTCCCTAAACCATGCCTTTTAGGTGCCCATATGACCTAACAAGGACCTTGCACCCCACCAAATATCCACCAAACCTGAGTTTGTGCAACCCTCACCATACCAGCACACCAAGCTCCTCCAATTGTAGGGCAGGTTGGTGGGAAGCTCCTTACCCTCACGGCTCCTCGTGATGACTGGCTCCTCCTCTTCCTGCCCAAACTATCCAGCTCCACCCAATCCCCACGAATCTGCCAGCCCCCAGCTGCCTACCTTTTCCCCCTTTTGCTCTACCCCGTTAACCCCTGTCATGCCGGCCCTCCGTCGATACCTGCGGCATTACTCCGGGCCTCTCTTGACTATGGTATTAACTATGGCTTATCCTGCTATCCAATAACCCCATCCCTCCCTCTAATGACCACACAACACTTAGGTGGAGTGAATTGGCCATAGCAGCTATTTTACTAACCAAATATACAAATCTCCATTATTAACATAATAATAACATAATAACCTTTATATATAAGGAAGAAGTCTTGCTGACGAAACATGTCAAGGGCGTGGCTACACGGACACTGAGATACTACAACACCACTATATATTTTTGTGTCTGGTTATCCGATTTTGTGTGCGTACTCCTTTACTATTTTTTTGGGATCACTGCCCGGCAACCTCACTTGAGTGACTCCTGGATAAAGAACCCACACCAGGAGCAGAGCTGCGGGAGGCGGTGAGATAATTTGTTACCCAGTCTACAACCCAGTTTTTTTTTGTGCGCTCTGCTAGCCCATCTGTCATCCAAAAGTTGCAGTGGATTGTGTGCTGTATTTGGCTTTTTTACACTGTTTTTCTTGTAAGATGAAATATTGAAGTGTGAGTGAGGCTGAGTTTGAATAAATAAGTTTTATCACAGTATCACGCTATGTGGAGGCATATTTTTTGTTTATTTTCACATATGGAGTTTTCAAGCTTGGAGTGATCGCACAAGTAACCCAGGTGTGGTTCAATCGCTGTTTTTGCCAACCACGTGAGTGCGAGGCAATACCATCCGGTGAGTGCGGTCTCATTGGGAGAAGGAGCACAAGTTGGTGTGGTGGAAGATTTATTTGATCATTCTATTGGAGATATTTTGGTGGACTTATTTTCCCTGGAAGATTGATTCACATTTTTTCCGTGCCAGCACAATTATTAATGAAGAGTGTTGTTTGTATCATCATTTGGACACTATTTCACGTGGTGTTATTTATTTAGATTTTGTTTGTTTTTCTTTTGTTTGGTTTTTAAGCGCCACTTGATTATATATTTTCTATTTATCACTATAAGTTTGATTATAATCACTATTCCATTCTTTATATATATATATATATAAATACACATCAAGCAACAACTAGCAGGTACCCATATACCAACTGGGATCTGTACCTCAGACGGGTCCCTAAACCATGCCTTTTAGATGCCCATATGACCTAACAAGAACCACCACTCAAACCTGACACCTTAGGTTTGAGTGGCCTCCTCCATGGGAATGCCCAATTGACGTCCATCAGGTCGAACGTCAGTTATTCTCGCTCCCCAGTGGACATACGAGTGTCCCATTATCCAAATCAGACAGGAGCCCCTTTCTGAAAAGAAAAAACGACACATCACATACATAGCATTAAGAAGCCAAACCATCCTCACCCCCTTAACCATACCAGAGGTGAAAAACAGGACAAAATACATGCCACCACAACCCCAAATAAATCAAATCACTCATAGTAACTGAGGACGAACAAACAGGTGGTAACGCCTGTATTCCCACCTACCAATGCGCCGTAAAGCCCCTTCACTCAAATCCCATCGCGCCGTCTCCGTAGCAGCCCCAATACGAAAAGAGTGAGACGCAAAGTCTGGCGGACAAAACCCCAACACCCCCAGACATTTTCTGAACACTGCCGTGAACTGATCCCTAGACAAGGCCAAACCATCAGCATGCAACAGAAGGGGTCCCGGCCCAGCTGGGCGGGACTCCGGGAAAGGAGAAACCACCTGCACCGGGCAAACCGGGGACCCGTCCACTCCACACCAAACAACTCCACCCGAGCCCCCCGCCCAGCCTTGTCAGTCTTGGATCTTTTGATCCAAAAAAACACAGAAACACCGCTGCATTGCACGTCGATCGACTGCAATCCATCAAACCCATTATTTGAAGAAGGCCGAATGGGTTTTTTGGTGCCAAAACCGATACCAAAAATGAAAAATACACTAGGCCGAAACCGATACCGAAAATGACCGATACCGAAAATTACTGTTTTAAAAAAAATATTTTTATACAGGGTACAGGAGATGGTTAGAGACGACAGACATGGTACAGGATATGGTCAGAGACTGCAGACATTGTACAGGAGATGGTCAGAGACTGGGGGGGGGGGGGGGCATGGTACAGGATATGGTCAGAGACTGCAGACATGGTAGAGGAGATGGTCAGAGACTGGGGGGGACATGGTACAGGAGATGGTCAGAGACTGCAGACATAATACAGGAGATGGTCATAGACTGAAGTTCCTATGGACGTTAGTAGATAAAGGCCGATCGGCCCTCTCACCTGACCCAGCAATACAGTAACAACGGTTCCTCTGATCAGGAGTCAGATCACTCTGAATTTCCCATGGTGACTCCGCTGGGTAGAGCCCAGATCTATATTCTGGCAATGACTCCATTCCTTTCTCCACCAGGGATGGCGTTAGACTGTGTGGCTTTCCCTCTGGTGGCGCAGGGCAGCAGGGTTCTCTCTCTGATGGTGTTCTCTCAGCACTGTCCTCTCCCTCTGGAGTCCTGGGTGCACTTCCCAAAAGCTTTTCCGGGCTCCTGGCTCTCTCTCTCTCTCATTCATTCCTAACGGAGCACATTCGGCGCAGTACAAAACCCATATCAAATCAAATCAAATCAAATTCAGCTGAGCATGCTGTGTGGGTTGCAGTTTCTGTGTTACAGTGGGGCTGCCAGTCCTCGGACTATATGTCCCACAATCCTCTTCTCTGCTCCATTTTCTATTCTATTTCTTCCCTCGCCAATATGAAGGCAGGGGAAGAAACATAGTGGGCGGCTGTGCTGGCAAGCGCTACTCACTAGTACAGCATCACGTGTGAGAAGGAGAGGCAGGGGGGAAAGAAGAGCCTGCAGCTGCAGTGGCGTCACTAGGGTTGGTGTCACCCGATGCGGTAAAACATGGTGTCACCCCCCTTCCACCACCTATAGTCGTCCCTCAGTACAGACCCCTCCACTAAGTATAGACCCCCCTCCGTCAGTGCAGACCCCCCACTAGGTATAAACCCCTCCCTTAGTACAGACCTTCCTCAGTACAGACCCCCCTCCATCAGGGAAAAAACACCCCACTAAATTAGTACAGACCCCCCCAGGACAAACCACCCCCCCTCCATTAGTACAGACCTCCCTCAGGAAAAAACACCCCCCTCCATTAGTGCAGACCCTCCCAGGACAAACCAATCCCCCTGTATTAGTACAGACCCCCCCAGGACAAACCAATCCCCATCCATTAGTACAGAACCCCCCAGGACAAACCAATTCCCATCCATTAGTACAGACTCCCCAGGACAAACCCCCCCTCCATTAGTACAGACCCCCCCCAAGACAAACCAATCCCCCTCCATTAGTACAGACCCCCCCCAGGACAAACCCCCCTGCCCCCCATTAGTACAGACCACCCTAGGACAAACCCCCCTGCCCCCCATTAGTACAGACCACCCTAGGACAAACCCCCCTGCCCCCCATTAGTACAGACCACCCTAGGACAACCCCCCCAATAGTACAGACCCCCCAGGACAAACCAATCCCCCTCCATTAGTACTGACCCCCCCAGGACAAATCCCCCCCTGCCCCTCATTAGTACAGACCCCCCCAGGACAACCGCCCCATTGGTACAGACTCCCCCCAGGACAACCCCCCCCCTCCATTACGGTACATAAAAACACCCGGCAGCAGCTGGAGAGGAGAGGACAGTGTGCAGCTGTGCCGCTGGGTGGAGAACAGATCGAAGCAGGCAGGAGGTAAGACACCGAGAGGAGGAGAACACATGTCACTGCAGGCATGCACGCACCCCTCAGCAACGTCACTGTGTGGCTAGTCTCTCTCCACACAGTGACAGACGCTCCGATCTCCGGCTGCTTTGCTCTCCTCCTCTGATAGGAGGAGGGAGGGGGGATGGGCTTGAGAAACACAGCGGTGGCAACCGGCGGGGAGAGCCGCCTCTCGACAAGGAGAGGAGGATGGAGGGGAGCACTCTAGCTTCAGCACCCCCACCTCTGTGGCGCCCGGGTGAACTGCTCCCCGCCTAGGTTTTGCCCTGACGGCACCCCCACCCCATTTCCGGCACCATTATCGGCGTGATTTCTCTTTCAGCAAAGTGCTGAAAAGGCCATTTTCCACCGATATGTTTCGGCGGCCGAAATTTCGGTGCATCCCTAAAAAAAAGGATAAGTTAATCTTTGTAAAAATAAAAAAAATAATAAATGCACATTTTTTTTATCTGCAAAAAGATGTGCATTTTTTTATTTTTTTATTTTTACAAAGATGAACTTATCCTTTAAAACAAAAATTTTGAACATAATTCTACTTGTGTATGACAAGCTTAAAGTGGAGTTCCAGCAAAAAAAATATTTTGTGTACTATTTTTTGTGTTAACAGCATTAAAATAAAAGTATACAATGATCTAGATTATTTATTGTAATAAATAAATTCCTTACTGTAAAATTTTGATCCTCCGTATATGGCCGTTTCCATCGTTGATGTGGGCATATGAAGCCAAATCGCTATTGCTTCCTAGGATGTGCATGGAGAGGTAGGTGCATGCTGGGTAACCAGCATGCACCTCTTGATCTCGCGCATGCGCGATGTAACGGTGGCCGTAGCGCCGATTGTTTGTAACGTTGCCATAACAATGGGCGGTGACGAAGGAAGGCCCCGTCCCGTTGTTATGACAACATAATGAGATTACAGCCCTCGGTGCTGCCCAGGGACTCCTGGGAAATGATGACAGACATCTCCCAGGAGCACTAGCGAACACGGGCGTCAGGCACCTTGGAGAGGAAGAGGCAGATTACAAGGGATCCCCTAGCAACAGACCTGAAAAGGTGAGTAAAAACATTTTTTTTTCCAAAGGTTGTTCCTTGTATTGAATGCAGCTTAACCACCTTAGATCCGCGCTATAGCCAAATGACGGCTACAGTGCGGATCTGATGTGCCGGGACCACGTCTATTGACGTCGTCCTGGCAACGAGCTGCCTGCGCGCCCCCTGAAGGGCGCGCGCGGCACGCTCTGTGATCCGCAAGTCTGTGAGACTCGCTGGATCACAGATCCGAGTAAGGAGTCGATCCCGACCCCTTACCACGTGATCAGCTGTCAGCCAATGACAGCTGATCATGTGATAATAACCGAGCCGGTAATCGTCTTTTTTTCCTGCTCGCGCTGACAGGAGAAAAAGAAAAAGCCGATCACCGGCGGCAGTGAGAGGGACATCAGTCCCTCTCACTGCAATATGCCCAGGGTCCATGGTGCCCACCTTTGGATAATAAAAGTGCCCACTAGCTCCACCTGTCAGTGCCCACAGTGCCATCTGTCAGTGCCCACAGTGCCATCTGTCAGTGCCCACAGTGCCATCTGTCAGTGCCCACAGTGCCATCTGTCAGTGCCCACAGTGCCAGTGCTGCACATCAGTGTCACCTACCAGTGCTCATCAGTGTCCCCTACCAGTGCTCATCAGTGCCCCCTATCAGTGCCCATCAGTGCCACCTATCAGTGCCCATCAGTGCCACCTATCAGTGCCATCTATCAGTGCCATCTATCAGTGCCATCCATCAGTGCCCATCGTGCCACCCATCCGTGCCACCCATCGGTGCCACCCATCCGTGCCCATCAGTGCCATCTTTGCTGTGCCCATCAGTACCGACTTATCTGTCCCCACCAGTGCAGCCTATCAGTGCCCACCAGTGCAGCTATCAGTGCCCACCAGTGCAGCTTATCAGTGCCCACCAGTGCAGCCTATCAGTGCCCACCAGTGCCGCCTCATCAGCGCATATCAATGAAGCAGAAAAATTACCTGTTTGCAAAATTTTATAACAAACTATTAAACATGATTTTATTTTATTTTTTAATTTTCCATCTTTTTTTATTTGTTTAGCAAAAAATAAAAACCCCAGCTGTGATTAAATACCACCAAAAGAAAGCTCTATTTGTGGGAAAAAAATGGTAAAAATTTCATTTTTGGTACAGTGTTGTATGACCGCGCAATTGTCATTCCAAGTGCGTCAGCGCGGAAAGCTGAAAATTGGTCTGGTCACGAGGGGGGTTTAAGTGCAAAGTAATCATGCAAACCCTATTAAAGTCTATGGGACACAAACATGAAACATCTAAAGTCCTAATTTTAAAGGCTTATATGCAATTTATTGCCATAAAAAGTGTATGGGGACCTGGATACTGCCGCAGGGGACATGTATCAATGCAAAAACAATTTTTTTAAATAATAGTTTTTCCAGGAGCAGTGATTTTAATTATACTTAAAGTGAAACAGTAAAAATTTAATATTCCTTTAAATATCGTGCCTGGGGGGTCCCCTTATTCTGCCTGCAAAATGGTGCATTTGCAATGGATAGAACACGCCGCAGCAATAATGACATTTCTAAAGGAAAACATTTAATTCAAACTTGCTTGTGACTGTAATGTATTTCCGGCTCCCGGCAATATAGATGAAAAATCAATGAAAAAATCAATGAAAAAATCAATGAAAAAAGACTCCCCCCCCCCCCCCAGTCCATAGTTATTTACTATTTACCAAAGGTCACTCAGCTCCCCTACACAATAAACTGGGTTGATTGGTTAGTGCTGCGTTTGTACCAGTTTGTGCTGTTGAAATTAATATGTGCGCTGCTTTGATTTTTTAATTGTAAAAGTTTGTTTTTATATGATCAAACCCCACCCACTTGGCATCCCATGTTATTAGATACTATAACAAACACACCATTCATTTGTGCTGCATTTGTACTAACTTGTGCAAAAAATAACATCTGTGCCAATTTGGCTTTGCTAACCATTTCTCTTTCACACAGACAGCACTTCTTCAACAGTCTAAAACCATTCTTTCATACACAAAATGAGAGTGCATGAGAAAAAAAAAAAGTTTTGTGTTCTTTGGCTGTTGTAGGGGGGCTGGGTGATGTCATAGTCTGGAAAAAACAATTGCTAATATCGTAAAAATAAAAGCAGCACAAATGTACATTTTTATGGCACAAAACAGCACAAATGTAGCACTAAAGAAACGCACTTGAGTTTTTATTTCTGCTGATTGTAGGGGGGCAAAGTGGGTGGGGTTTGATAAAAAAAAACTGTTATAACATAAAAACCATAGCAGCACAAATAAAAATTTTAGCAGCAAAAACCAGCACAAACCAACGAGACTAGTTTTGTGTCTTTTGTCTGTTGTAGGGGGGCTAAGTGACCTTTGGTGACCTTTAATGAATCATTAATAATGCAAAAACTATAGAGATAGAAAGGAAATTTAAACAGCACAAACCAGCACAAACAAAGCACTAACCAACGATTTAATCACATGGGGTGCAAAGTGGGCAGGGGTGGGGTTTGATTAAATATAATGTCTAATATCTTCAAAGCCAAACTGGTACGGATGTTATTTTTTGCACAAGTTAGCACAAATGCAGCACAAATGAATGGTGTGTTTGTTATAAAGTAGTATCTAATAACATGGGATGCCAAGTGGGTGGGGTTTGATCAAATAAAAACAAACTTTTACAATTAAAAAATCAAAGCAGTACACATATTAGTTTTAACAGCACAAACTGGTACAAACGCAGCACTAATCAACCAACCCAGTTTCTTGTGTAGGGGGGCTGAGTGACCTTTGGTAAATAGTAAATAACCGAGATTTAAACAGCACAAGCCAGCACAAAAAAGTCACCAACCAACCCGGTTTCATGTCTTTTGTCTCTTGTAGGAGGGCTGGGTGACCTTTGGTGACCTTTATTAAATCAGCAATAACTGGAAACAAAAGGAGATAGAATGGAGAGTAAAACGGCACAAACCAACACAAACGTGGCACTAACCAACCAGCCTGTTTTCATTTCCTTTGGCTGTTGTAGGGGGAAGGCTTGTCCATAGCACAAATGATGTCTCCCGATGCATACATATGCGCATGCGCAGACTGGCAACTGGCCAGGCAGATGAGCGCACGAGCCTGTCACCAATGCCTATTTAAACAGGCTGCAATTTGGTGTGCAGCTTCTGTGTGTTCATTCCTGATTCCTGTGTTTGACCTCTGATTCTGACCCAGCTTGCTCCTGACCTCCGTTTTACTGCAACCTGCCCTGACCTTGGCTTGTCTCTGGATTCTGCTTTTGCCTTCTGTTCTTGCCTGATCTACCTCCCGTTGCTGACTTGGCTGGTAACCTGACTATCCTGTTGTCTTCCGTCTATGTCTGATCTGCCTGACCATTACCAACCCGGCTTGTCTGACCCTGCATCCTGCTTATCCAGCCTGCTACAGCTCTTCAGTCCAGCAAGGTCTCATCTGTCTCCTCCTTGCAGCTGCTTACCCACAGTCTGCCACCAGCCAAGCTCTGTGCCAGCATCTTCTGCCACGTGCCGGTTCTGCTGCCACATCCATCTGCTACCACCACGCAGTCTACTGGGCTGATCACAGGCATTCATACCTCGCTGTGCTCCTATGGCTTCTGTATCACTATCAGTAGCCCCCGAGCCGGAGCTCACTAACCAGATACGTGGCAGGAGGGCAGTGTGATGTTATCGTCTGGAAAAAACAATTGCTATTATCTTACAAATAAAAGCAGCACAAATTTTTATGACACAAAAAAGCACAAAACGTAGCACTAACAAATGGTATGTTTGTTTTTAGGATTTAATAACATGGAGTACAAAGTGGGTGGGGTGTGATCAAATAAAAACAAGCTGTTATAACTAAAAAACCATAACAGCACACATAAAAATGTTAGCAGCACAAACCAGCACAAATGCGGCACTAACCAACCAGCCTGATTTTGTGTCTTTTGGGTGCGATGTAAGGGGGGCTGAGTGACTTTTGGTGACCTTTAATAAATTATTAATAAAGCAAAAACAATAAAAGATAGAACAGAAATTTAAACAGCACAAACCAGCACAAACGCAGCACTAACCAACCAGCCCGGTTTTGTGTCCTTTGGCTGTTGTAGGGGGGCCGGGTGATGTCATAGTCTGGAAAAAAAACAATTGCTAATATCTTAAAAATAAAAGCAGCACAAATGTATATTTTTACGGCACACAATAGCACAAGTGTAAGACTAAAGAAACACACTTGAGTTTTCATTTGTGCTGATTGTAGGGGGGCCAGCTTCGCTGAGCTGCCCATCCCCCCTACAGTTAGAACACACCCAGGGAACACATTTAACCCCTTGATCGCCCCCTAGTGTTAACTCCTTCCCTGCCAGTGACATTTATACAGTAAGCAGTGGCTATTTATAACACTGGTCGCTGTATAAATGTCAATGATCCCAAAAAAGTGTCAAAAGTGTCCGATCATTTCGCCACAATGTCGCAGTCCCACTAAAAATCGCAGATCGCTGCCAATAATGATAAAAAGAAAAAAAAATTCCATAAATCTATCCCCTATTTTGTAGACGCTATAACTTTTGTGCAAACCAATCAATATACGCCTATTGTGATTTTTTTTTTTTTTTTTTTACAAAAAATATGTAGAAGAATATATATCGGCCTAAACATTTTTTTTTTTTATTATTATTTATTTATTTTTGGGTGTGTATTATAGCAAGAAGTAAAAAAAGAATGTTTGTTCATAGTGCAAAAAATAAAAAACCGCAGAGGTGATCAAATACCACCAAAAGAAAGCTCTATTTGTGGGAAACTAAGTACGTCAATTTTGTTTGGGTACAGCATCACATCACCGCACAATTGTCAGTTAAAGCGACACAGTGCCGTATCGCAAAAAAAGGCCTGTTCATTAAGGGGGCAAATCCTTCCGGTCCTTAAGTGGTTAAAGGATGATCTTTATAGTGAAATATTCACTTATGTCTGACTGACTATGTGATTAACCAACAGGGCAAACCGTTTCCCAGAAAAGTATTATGGATATTGTCCTGGAGCTGTTAGCAATGTTTTACAATGTATTCACTCAGGTGGTTAATATTAGACTAAATTAGAGGGAGTGTTTTCTCCACTATAACTGCTCCATGCTGTAGCTGTAATGGAATGCGTGCCACTCTTAAATATGCGCAAAATATGCAAGACATTTACGACGCTGCCTGATAGGGCATTGGAAGCAGAGAAGGATGATGTGTGTTTAGAGTTGTCGCCATGGTGACCTGCTGACTTCACCAAGGTTATGAGGTAAAGTGATCGGTGGAGCAGTTAACTTTAGCGGCCAGTTAAGTTTTTTGTAGGATCTAAATGTAAGAAATATGTATGAAGCACTGATTCCGGGCATCGCTTTCTATGGTGGAAGCTGATTACTTGTTGATGATACATAGAGTTGTGCAAAAGTGCTTGCCTATGTAAACAATGTACTTTTGCTAATGTTAAAGAGGAGTTCCGCCTCCCCCCCCCCCCTCAAAAAATTCAAAATACAAAATACTGTAGCTGCTGACTTTTAATATTAGTACAGTTACCTGGCCAGGGATCTCGTGATGTTGGCACCCGAGCCGACTTCTGGTCGACGCTCGGGTGCTGCCACCACTATTCATGGTAAGGGAAACCAGCAGTGAAGCCTTTTGGCTTCACAGTTGGTTCCCTACTACGCATAGACCAGCGGTGGAGGAAGGAGGAGGGGGGACAGGTCTCCCAGAAGCCGGGATGGGTACCTGTCAAAAACAGGTACCCGTTCCCCCCCCTCCCCTACGAAAGGTGCCAAATGTGGCACCGGACGGGAGGGAGGAAGCAAATAAGCGGAGCTTCCCCTTTTGTGTGGAGCTCCACTTTAAGCTAGGTTAACATTATTGTGGATCAGAAACCCATGCAAAATCACAGGCAAATTCTCAATGGTACTGCCCACACATCAGCAAACGCACCGTGATTTCACACATGCTAAACTGCATGGTGCCGCAGCATTATGCGGCTTGATGTAGCACAGTTCAGAAAAAAAGGTTCAGGGACTTTTTTTCCTGTGTTTCTGCAGGTAGGGGCAGCCCATTGAAATGCTACCTACATGCATAATGCAGGTCGCAATAATGTAAACCAAATACTTGAGATAAAATGATAATTCTGACACTTTATAAAACACTGGTTCAGAGTCCAAGGTAAGTATTTGTTATTTTTCTTTCAATCATTTGGGTGTTTTTAGCTTTTACTTAACTATTTTCTATTCAGGGTGGAGGATGTAGTAAGAAGCTGACCTTGCATTTTCATGCAAACTCCATATTATTATGAGTTCTTCCACTGCAGCTATGATACAGAAGAAAATACACAGGTTTAGTCTTTTACTGCCCACCTACTAGAGCAGGGGTGCCCAACCAGTGGCCCGTGGGCCACATGTGGCCCGCGGAGCCCTCTAATGTAGCCCGCGACCTCCTGCTCTGGGATAGAATAGAAAAAAGACTGTTATTAGGTCAGTTTATTACTAAAATCACAGTGTATATATGGGCATATCTTTTCTGCAGTGGTTACTGGGCTGCTTTCAAACTTATCCGCAGGTGCAGAGCAGTTTACCTGCGGGTTACCTGCTCTGAGCCATAGACTTCTATTATTACCTGCGAGTTTGGTGAGCTTTCAAACCAAACCTGCAGAATAAAATTGAAGTCTATTGCAAACTGCAGGAAAGCCAAAGGTACACTGCGTTGCACACGTGGTGCGGGTAAACCGCAGGGCATCAGTGTGAAAGCAGCCTTGGACCCCTTTCACACGGTCAGTCCGACAGTCCGACCAATTGGACCCTCCACTCACCTCTAATTAGTGGCAGACATAAACCGACTTGAGTTCTAACTCCAATACGATCTGCACAAAAGTATCGTGGACTGCGTCTGCGTCCGCTCTGCAGATGCAGAGTGAACATGGACATGCCATCTGCCCGCTCCACTCATTGTGGCCCGCAACCGGTTACCAAGTTGCTTAAGTGGCCCTCGCTCTTCAAAAGGTTGGGCACCCCTGTACTAGAGGGTCTGAGCTGACAGTAACTCCTCAGGACACTTTGGATTAGTTTTGGTTACAAGTGGTCAAAAACCAAACTTAAAAACCCAAAACGAATTTTCCACATCTAGGCACAGTCACAGGGGGAAGCTCCTACCCACGAGACAAGTCTCTGCTGCATAAAGATAGGACCATCCTAGCACCATCAATTCTCTAAACACAAAAACCCAAGGTCCCAAGAGAGAAGAATGTGGGTGTGAGATCAGGCACCCACATCTTCTTCACCGCAGACCTGACCAGTCAGGCCCAGGGTCCAGTTCCTCTATCGTTACTCCCATCCTATGATAAGCACATATAAGTCATTGTCCAACTGGGCTTTGGTAGAAAAAAAGAGCCTTTACTTTTGTTTTTTGTTTTTTAAATCTCAGTGGTAAAGGCTCCATTAGGTAGTTTCTGTCTAGAAGTAACTTTGGTGCCCATATAGTCTCCTTTGAAGTAAAATAATTTAGCCTTAATCCCTTCAAGGACAGACTACCTTACCAAAACCAGTATTTCTCCACAGTGGAGGGCAACTGGTCCTTAATGAGGAATCCCCAACTGGGCTACTTTTTTAGCATTCACCAGTCCATTTTGTTTGGTCACTCAGCAGAATACAGTCCACTACCTATGCTCCACCTACCTGTCTATATACAGTATATCCTAGATGCCCAGAATGACAAGCTAGTTTCCTTGTAACCAAAAAGTTCAGTCCTCCCCTAAAATGGCCCTACATGCTCCCTCAGTAGAATGAAGTGGACAGGTAAAGTGAGTAAAGTGATGCCTGGATAAAAAAAAAAAAAAGGCAGTAAGAAGGTCAGCGGGGACCTCTCCATTAATTCAAAGCTTCATTCTAATTTTGAGTGTACATTTTATATTTTTGAACTCTACAGGGATTATCTCTGTTCCTACCTCTTAAGTAAAAATGGACAGCTCGTACCACTGCTGCTTACTTTTCAAGCAAAGCTTTATTGTCCTATGAGCATACACATCCTGACACACACAGACTCCTCTCTGACATGTTTCCCCCTCATGTAGGGCTTAATCAAAAAAGTAAGCAGTGGTAACAGAGCATGTCCCTTTTTACATATATGTAATGTGCTTTTAATTATTTGTAATTTTTTTTTAATAGTGAATTGCAAAATTGTATTGAAATCCTAAGTCAAGCTGCAATTTCTGAGACATTTGAACCCAAAACTGTAAAGCTTTTTTACCATTATTGTAAATTTAATCCTAGCCACTAAAGTGATCTCATTGTACTGGGGTTGGCAGTGAGAATATTATCACAATAGCTATTGGGGTCTGTGTACATGGGCTTTTGTTTGCGTCAGAACCACTTATCCCCTGATACGAGTACATGGGACTGCAAAAAGCTGCTTGAAGCATGTTAATAGCAGGTGAGAAGTGGGTCAAATGCACCTTTCAGTGAATTTGGAATGGTCTCAGAAGCAGCTCAAACTAATGTCAAAAGCAACTGCATTTGTCCATCAATACAAGTCCAAAGCCTTTCGACAGGTCTTAATACTGTCACACCGATAATATCACTGGAATTTTCTTATACCAAAATCCCAACAAAAACTATGTGCCAAAAAAGTTTAGAATAAAACAAATGAGTTGGAATGATAATAGCATACATTATACAGCTTCTCTGTTATACAGCACTATATAGAATATTTTAGAGCCTGGTATAGCTGCCGTTATACATTACAAAGCCAGCGTATGGGTCACTTGCTTTCAGAGGAACATTTAGAAACATTATATTGCTTGCTATTTGAGAACTCCCTTACTATATCATTACCTCATATCCAACTTTAAATAGGAATTAATAGCTGCTGGAAATATTTTGATGGCAAATTTACTCTCTAATACTTTTTATGGGTTTCTCTGTATCGTGGCTTCTCAAAACAAGACTCTAAATAGCTCCTAAATGGCTGAGATAGAGTGAGTGTAGTAAACATGCCATTAAGAAAAATAGACCGATACCTGCACAGACAGCGATTCAGAGATCCACCACCCAAAATGCCATATAGAGGCAAGCATACCCAGCTAAAAGGATGCAAACAGTGGGGTTTGGGGATTGAAACCAAGCCAACAGTAATTGTAACCCTTCATTTCAAACATCTAAACTCCTTTCTCAATGCAATCATCACAAACTCCTTTTTTGTTGGTAAAGACCCACTCCTACTCCAGGCAACTAGTAGTCTTAAAAGAAGGTTAGCGATAGTAGTCTCTGTATTTGTGTGCAAACAGGTGAGTGGAGCTTAAAGAATATATAAACCCAACATTTAATATTCCTGATATGTGCCTGCTGCACCATGTACTTGTATGAAAACGTATCTTGTTCTCTTTGTATTGCTTTCTTTGTGTGAAATCCCTGGTGTTTCTGCAAGTCCCTCTGCTTTCCTAATAAAAACTGACCACACTAAAGCCCCATACACACGGTCAGAAAATCCGACCACCAAATCCATCGGATTTGGTCCGACGGATTTAGTTCGACACTGGTGTTGCATACACACGGTCGGACAAAGTTGTCGGAAAATCCGATCATTCTGAACGTGGTGACGTTTGTTGCCTACGACGAGACTACGTAGAGGCTAGTAGCCAATAGCTTTGGTCTTGTAATGTGATATGAGCAT
Organism: Lithobates sylvaticus; assembly: GCA_028564925.1. NCBI lineage: Eukaryota > Metazoa > Chordata > Amphibia > Anura > Ranidae > Lithobates > Lithobates sylvaticus. The sequence goes on along the minus strand of CM053027.1, from coordinate 58,477,600 downwards.
GCGTGGCACTTTGTCCGTCGGAATTCGCTACACACGATCGGAATTGGTGTGATCGGACTTTGTTGTCGGAAAATTTTTAGAGCAGGAGATACAACTTTGTCCGTCGGACAATCCGATGGAAAATGCCCGATGGTGCCTACACACGGTCGGAATTTCCGACAACATTGTCCGATAGGACAGAATCCATTGGAAAATCCGACCGTGTGTATGGGGCTTAAGCATGAGAGCACTGCGTGGTCAATTTTCTGGCTGTGCTGGAAACTCAGCTTGCTCTCCGCCAATAAGGAAAAAAAGAAAAGCACCTCTAAACCAAATGTTAAATGTACTATAGCATAAATAATCCAACACTTACATCAAGGTAACAGACCGACGCGGCCTGCTGTCGTGGGAAAAGCCATGGGGCAGGGGGTCGGCGGCAGCTCAATTTCTTTTTGCAGCCACCCGGCTGGCTCTGCCTCTTTTTTGTTCCCCGCTTCGGCGAGTGACATATTAGTACTTCTGGTCTTCTGTAATGGTGGCGGAGACTCCGCTGCTGAGACACCTGATGTAGGGGGGGGGGGGGGGGCTCCACTGGCGGACACCTGATGTAAGGGGGAAACCTGTTGTAAGGGGGGCTCCACTGGGAGACACCACTGCAGGGACACCTGATGTAAGGGGGGTTCCACTTGAGGACACCTAATGTAAGGGGGGCTCCACTGGGGGACACCTGATGTAAGTGGGGGCTCCACTGGGGGACATCTGATGTAAGGGGGGGGGGGCTCCACTGGGGGGGGACCTTATGTAAGGGAGACACCGCTGCTGGGACACCTGATGTAAGGGGGGGCTCCACTGGGGGGACACCTGATGTAAGGGAGACACCGCTGCTGGGACACCTGATGTAAGGGGGGCTCCACTGGGGGGACACCTGATGTAAGGGAGACACCTGCTGTAAGGGGGACTCTGCTAGGGACACCTGATGTAAGGGGGACTTCGCTGGGGACACCTGATGTAAGGGAGAATTCGCTGGAGACACCTGATGTAAGGGGGACACCGCTGGGGGACACCTGATGTAAGGGGGGACTCCGCTGGGGACACCTGATGTAAGGGGGACTCCGCTGGGGACACCTGATGTAAGGGAGACTGCGCTGGGGACACCTGATGTAAGGAAGGATTCCGCTGGGGGCACCTGATGTAAGCGGGACTCCGCTGGAGGGACTCCCCTGGGTACACCTGATGTAAGGATGGACTCCACTGGGGACACCTATTGTAAGGGGGACTCCGCTGGGGACACCTGATGTAAGGCGGACACCCGATGTAAGGGGGATTCCGCTGGGGGGCACCTGATGTAAGAACGACTCCGCTGGGGGCACCTGATGTAAGCGGGACTTCGCTGGGGACACCTAATGTAAGGAGGGACTCCGCTGGGAACACCTGATGTAAGGAGGGACTCCGCTGGGGACACCTGATGTAAGGAGAGACTCTGCTGGGAATGCCTGGTGTAAGGAGGGACTTCGCTGTGGACACCCAATGGCATCTGGTTTCAGGCGATGTGACAAGTGACACACTCAGGGCTCCCACTGATTCTGCATTATGGTGAGTTGAACTATTTTATTTTATATTACAATGTAATAATATGAAAAAAGTGTGCTTTAATCATCCGGACACCATAACAACCATGGTGCCAGGATGATTGAAGCGCTAACACCAGGTGTTTGGAGTATCTTTAGCTGCTGATTGTTGAACTTTCTGGAATACACATATTTCTATTGGGTGTAGGATCTGGGCCTGCTGTCCCTCCATCCCTCTTTCTTTCCTTCCTTCTCTCTCCTTCCCTCCCTATCTTTTTCTTTCTCTCTTCCTCTCTCTTTTTCCCTTTCTTTCTCCCTCGTTCATCTCAGACTCTAACCTCACCCCCTTTGAGTCACGTCCCATTTAAGTCACACCCAATATTTTGTTTAAACCACGCCCATTGTTGCTGCGGCAACTATGAATTAAGTGTCAGTTCCCTACCCTTGTGCTGACCTGTTTACATAGGTTACTGTGACGGAAACAGGGTCTGGCACAATTTGGGTCATTTTGTATGTTTTGCATTTCTCTTTACTGCCAAAAGGTTACCAAATTGCAAATAATATCTATAAACAGTACTATATTGTTCAGATAAAAATACCTTTGAAATTTACAGTGTTATGTTTTACACTTTTATGTGTCCCTTTTACCACAGTAAACAAACTTGAACTGTTTCACTGGTATTGTGTAAGTTTCTTATTGTTGGTGACAGTTGGTAAAAATGACTGAACCCAGGGTGTCAGAGATGATGGAGGATTTGCAGAGTCGGGGCAACCAGTGGGGTATAGATTCAGCAGGCCTTACGAGGGTAGCTCTACAACACCTTTCTCCACTCTCTACTTTTCACATGAAACTGCTCCTTCCAACAGGCTTTCCAGACCTCTCTGGCTGCTATTCAGGCACAGTGCTCCTGGGACTTGTACTCCTACACAGTCTCTCTGATTTGGGCCACATTCTTGGGAACTACATCCTCTATGAGTCCTTAAAAATCCCAGCAAATCCTCTCTTGTTAGGTGGTGAACAGGCCTTCTAGAGCTACAAATAAGGTCAATAGGAATCTTCCTTCTCCTCTCTCTGTGGAGAGGAGGGACAGAGAGGAGTTGCAGCAGCACAGCAGTGTGAGTGAGCTCCCTCAGAGCTTGAGAACTCCTTGGTAGTCAAAAGGTAGCCCTGGCTACTTTTAGGTGTGTCTCCCGCCCAGTCAGCTCAACATTACATCTAGGTTGCAGCTTCTGTGACTCTGGCCCTCAGGTTGACTACCTGAGGCCTTATGGCTGCCTGTACAGAGGAGGGGCAGCAACCCCCCTTCCTCTGGGACCCCGCTCTCTCGCCAAAGACCCCATGCACATATGCTCTCTTGGTATAAATACAGTCACTCAGCATGCCTTGAGGCACCTTCCTCTGACAATGGCCAGGGCTGTATCTACACCCATGCTCCCATTTGTCAGGTTTCCTCCCACTGTCCAATATGCCCCTACCTATTGGACCAGTGTGGAACAGGCAGGCAACATGAGCAGCATCTGATCACACTGAGCAGACCCTATCAATGGATCACTGCTCCCTGTTAGGCAGAGAGCACATAAATTAGCCTGACAGTCCCCCTGTTAAGCAGGGAAACAGAAAAACTACGCACTCTCTAGCACCTACCTAGGAGGGTGCTACATAGTTATACAAACTTTACCGGGGCAACCACAGTTCCTGGCCATCTGAAACACACTCCAGTACACCCGTCTACCACATGGATCCCACTATGGGTCCCATCAAGCAGTGAGCGGGGCTAAACATGGCTATGCAACCAACAATCATATTTCACATTTTCCCTGTTGCTAGGGGCAGGTACTCTTCAGTTGCAGCAGCAGCCGATTGCAGTGCTTAGTCCAGTCTCCTCTTCCTGCAACTGTCAACCAAGCAGGGAGGAGAGAGAAAAAAAAGAAAACACAGCCTGGGATTGAAATGCTGGGCATTTTATAAGAGCCCAGCCAGTTATACACTATAAGATGAATAGTGCATATCCCACAGCAGTTTATGTAAACATTGGCAAAGGAAAGGATTTGCCTTTTAAGGCTTTGCTTACAATTTTGCTTAAAGGTCAACTTTACTTACATATAACACAAAAATAGGGAACCCCCACCCATGCGTAAAATCTTCAATAAAAAACTTCTCGTTACATGCTTCTCATACTCATGGTTGTGCTTGGTAAACATGGTTTTCATCCAAATGTAGATAATCTCTATACACTGGATACAGATAACCGACCGTAGGACTCTTTCAGTAATAGACTTGTGGGAGGGTGCGGCTTGGTGCAGTGGCATTAACACACACTCAGTCCAGATGCAATTTAAAAAACGTGTATTGAAGTCAAAGTAAAACAGTTCACAACAAGCCCAGTGGAAGGCAGTCCAGCCGAAATTAACAGCAGCTTGTAGCAGAGCAGGTCTCATTTGAACTCACAGTGTCTGTTTTGAGGGGCAGAATGTGGCCTGGACGGTCCGTCCCCAAGCAGGGAGGTTTCTCAGGGAAAGTGGCGAATCCCTACACTGGCCTTATTCATCTGGAACCTCTCCCTGCCGCTATTGCTGTCCCTGAAAGACAGGTGACCGATCCCTACACTACCCACACCCTAG
>CM053027.1:58417629-58472997 GCA_028564925.1 Lithobates sylvaticus | reverse complement strand
TCTTATCTTTCAAAAAGTGTTTCTCAGTGCTAACCATTTCATCCAAGTTTTAAATGGCTGCATTTGTAAATTTCAAGAGCCGATGTAAAGAAATAGTAGTGGTAAAAAAAGAACTTGTGGGTTTAACTTATATATTTTATGTATTATTTTCCTTTATTGGGGCGTGGCAGGGGTTGTGTCTTATGCCTACATACTTTGGTTAATAGGTGTCTCTCGTTCCCATCTCAGAGAGTTTGGAGGCATGCAGGAAGTAAGAGGAAAGCTCTTCAAAGCAAAGGGAAATGCCTTCTTTATTGTCATTGGAACAGGCGTCCTTACCCTCACCCTCACCTCCTGTTTGTTTGTTAACTTTAACATTTTGGATTGCTCTTCACTATCTGTACTGGGGACAATGGTCAATAAGAAGGGCAAATCCTCCTAGTGAGGAAACAAACAGTAACAAGAAACCTGATGAGGGTTTTAATGCTTTCCTACTCAAAATTCCCCCAAAAAATTTTCTTTACATACACTACTAAAATGATTTAAAGCAGCCTTTTCTAACCAGGGTGCCTTCAGGTGTCTTCAGGCGTGCATTGGCAAAATGCCTAAAAATTGCCCAAAAATTGTATACAAACTAGCAGGTGAATCGAGCTTGCCTTTTATAGTTACACCAAGCCTCAGGTTTTCATTGTGCGATACTACAACATTCTAGCCCCTGGCATTGTAACAACCAATGATGTCATCGTTTGATAAGGATAAGTTGGGCCCTTTCACAGTATTCTTGTTTGCCCCTCACATGCATCTCTCCATCAGCACTGGGGTCACATTAGCTGAGTGATGGAGAAAATCTGAGGGAGAAGAGAAACATTGGAATAATATTCAGTACCGGTGTATTCGCTTTGGAAGAATAAATCAAAACTAATGTTGGGTGTCCTATATGTGTGGGTGCCTCAAGATTGTGCAGAATTTTAAAGGGTGACGACTGAAAAAAGGTTGAAAAACTCTGGTTTAAAGTGACACTTAATTATATTCTTATTCTCCAAAATCATCCATACGTAATGGCGCATCAAGAATTTGTTTCTTACTGTGCTCCTTGGCTTGCAACAGTAGGATATGTATTTATGTATCTAGAATGTGTCATTTACAATATATAAATATATATATATATTGTAATATACACTTTATTTTCAAAAGTATTGAGATGCCTGCCTTTACACACACATTAACTTTAATGGCATCCCAGTCTTAGTCCGTAGGGTTCAATATTAAGTTGGCCCACCCTTTGCAGCTACAAACAGCTTCAACTCTTCTAGGAAGGCCGTCCACAAGGTTTAGGAGTGTTTCTATGGGAATGTTTGACCCTTCTTCCAGAAGCGCATTTGTGAGGTCAGGCACTGATGTTGGATAAGGAGGCCTGGCTCGCAGCCTCCGCTCTAATTCATCCCAAAGGTTCCTCCACCCCAAACTCACTCATCCATGTCTTTATGGACCTTGCTTTATGCACTAGTGCACAGTCATGTTGGAACAGGAAGGGGCCATCTCCAAACTGTTCATACAAAATTGGGAACATGAAATTGTCCAAAATGTCTTGGTATGCTGACACCTTAAGAGTTCCCTTCACTGGAACAAGCCCAACCCCTGAAAAACAACCCCACACCATAATCTCCCCTCCACCAAATTTGGACCAGTGCACAAAGCAAAGTCCATAAAGACATGGATGAGCGAGTCTTCTCACCCAACATCAGTGCCTGACTTCACAAATGCGCTTCTGGAAGAATGGTCAAACATTATATTCCCATAGACACACTCCTAAACCTTGTGGACAGCCTTCCCAGAAGAGTTGAAGATGTTACAGCTGCAAAGGGTGGGCCAACTCAATATTGAACCCTACGGACTATGGGCCAACTCCATATTGAACCCTACGGACTAAGATTTGGATGCCATTAAAGTTCATTTGCGTGTAAAGGCAGGTGTCCCAATACATTTTGAGAATATAGTGTGTGTGTGTGTATTTATATATATTTTTTTTCTCCTCCCGAGCTCTTCCGTTTTTTTTTTGTTTGGCCCGCTGGGTTGGATGAACAAAAATGTATAGTTTTGTACTAGGCTTAAGGCTGACCAGAGATTATACAATTATCTTTTCTTCAACCACAGGTTGAAGGAAAGAATATTGTTTGATTCTACTATCAACATAGTCAGTATTGATGGGTGAATCCCTCCCCCTGCGCTATTGTAATCTGACAGTAGGAGGTTTCCCTGCCATCATTGAATACAATATGAACATGAATATTGCTGGTGGCTAAAGCTGCTGGCAGTGATCACATGAAAAAAAAAAAAAAACAACAGGCTGGATGTGCTGAAGTTAGATGGACTTCAGTGTGAACACCCATGCAATGCGATTCAGGTGTGGGGAATAAAAAGGATCTGGCACCATTTTGGTGAGGATGCAATGCAATTTGCAAAATTGCACCGCACAGAGATTGCACGTGATGTGCACAGGAATACCTGTTCCTGTGAGAACCACATGCGGCGTTCTGCACGCACCAGTGTGAATTTAGGCTAAAGGTTTCTGCTCTTTATACTGTATCATTTTGAAAGTACTTTGGACTTTGTCATCTATTTTGGACTCCAATAGACGCTACCCTCTGGAAAAATTCAAGGTTCCTGTCTCGAAATATATTTTTGAGTGGAGGAGTTTGCGTTCTATACCTGCGTGCGCTGTCCTGTTTCCACAACAATACTAATATTTACATTAAATTGTTAGTCGCCATTATTTATTTGCAGCAGTAACGTCCTCTGTGAGCTTCTGAACCCTCCTCTTCCCTCTCACGTTTATTCGCAATGAGCAGTGCACGTTAGTTGAGGTGATGTGTAATGCCCCCTGCACACTACAAATCCCATAATCCCATAGTGAGAGCGAGCAAGAGAGGGTGGCTATCAGTGGTGGATGGTGTTCCATTTTTTTTGGGGGGGGTGGGCAGCAAACAAACCCCGCCGCCCCGCTTGCCAGCCCCGCTCGCCAGCCCTGCACTTACCCCATCCAGGTCGCTTCGGCAGCTTCCCCGGCTTTTCCTCCCAGACAATCTGGTCGCTTCTCCTCCCGGCCAATCCAGTCTCAGGACCCACTTCCTGTCCTGATTGGCCAGGAGGAGAAGCAGGAATACAATAGCGAATGTTGATTCGCTATTGTCACAAGTGGGTGGGCTCAGCGCGCAGTGCTCTGTGCCCCGAGCCCAACCTTTTGGAAGCCAATTAGAGCCTCTGGCTCTAATCATGTGCTACACAAAAAAAAAACCTGTAGAACTCTCTGTATCTGGGGCCCTGCATGGGGATTAGGGGCCAGCGCATAGAGATTAGAAGGGGGGCGAAGCCCCTTCGCCCCTTATGGATGGGCCGCTGCTGGTGGCTATGTTCCTACATACAGTGGGACCATGTAGAACAAACATAGCCACCCTCTAATAGTAAGTCAGATCACAGCAACAAGAAAAACGAGGAAGAGGCTGGGAGAAACAGAAGGTACTTACATACTTGAATGGAATTTCTATTTTTTTAATCAGATTTTTGTCCCTTTTTTTAGGGTTTTGAAGCTAAAGATCCTGTCTGAGAGCAGGCAGCACAATGTATCTTTTATTTATTATACAATATATAATAGAATCTATTACCTTTATTAACTGGAAAAGAATCTTCGTTGTGCCTGCAAGATACCTGACAGTCTGCTTGACTTTGATGATTTGGTTGACCAGCCATCAGCCATTCCTGACCTGCCAGTAGCACTACTATCATCCAAAGGCAATGAAGCAGGGCCCCTAGTGATACAATCAAACACACCATGTCAGTGATGGAAGATAATACTGCTAGCTACTTATAAGCAGACAAAATAAGTAATTTCAGTTGCAGCCATCGCCATGTTCCCATTTTCATTTGTTCCAACATGTGTTGTCTCATGTAATACCTATCATTTTTGCTGGGGATGCTTTTCATTTAGACAATGCGATTTTTGTCTGATGCAGACCACGTGCTTAGTTGCATAACCTCTAATTAGGCATCTTGTGTTTCTGCTTCTCCGATGTTAATTAAATTCTAGCAATGAAAATGCTGCCAATTGTTAGTTTTAAACATAGATTATGTAACAAGTCATCGGATATATTGCAGCAGCCTCTACAGAGAACTGAGCATCTCGTGTGCAAGGAAAAATTAGCTTTTCGACCACTAGGTGGCAGCCTGTTACAGAAAAAAAAAAAAACACAAGGCATGATAGGCATAACTAATGTCTATTACTGAAAAATATGAAGATCTTTTCCAACGTTTGCTGGCCCCTTCCTGAATAAGCATTTTATCGTAGATAAGGAAATAGACAGACGTTTTGCTGTCGGCTTTTTTTTGACAAATCGTGCAATGTGTTTCTTTTCTTGTCCCCTGTGTTATTATTAGAAAGTTGCCATAAAAAGAAAAAGAAATGTAAAAAATGTTCACAATGTTCTTGGACAAAAGCAGCATGATATAATAGTTATTTTAAGTAGCACCAACATAATCAGTAGAGCAATAATGTCGTAAATTTGTATTTGAACATCTAAAGATTGAGTTCATCCTTGGCTAATATTGCTGTTTTGGGAGGAACTTGTAAAGATACAGAAGTCGTTAACTTAAAGTATATGTGAACATGTCATTTTAATCTTTTCTTAATTATTAATCTTTTATTTAAAAAAATAATACTTTGTAATTTGGCCATGAAGGTTTTGCTTGTTCGGGCACTTCTTGATATGGGGGTGACAACGCTCTGTCCCTGTCTCCCAGTTACTTTCCTGCATTCTCAACCTGTCATGAGTACTTTCAGTGGAGGCTATTTTAATGACACTCATTACTCACTGGTGTCACCATCAGAAAACCCCGTAATGTAAATGGCCAGGCAGTACAGGAAATGGCTGCACACATGCTGGAGGTGATCAGCAGCACTGCAATGCAACAAAGAATGAAACAAAAGTATAAAAGTAAAACAAGTATTTTCTAAAAGAAGAGAAAAAAAATGTGGTAGTTGTTTAGGATACAATGCTTTAGCAAACGAAATGTCATCCAGTATAAGTTTGTGCTTTACATGTATGTTGCTGTGCATCCAGATGACATGTGAACTGCCACATTAGGCAAATTGAGGAACCACAATGACATCTGGTAGTTGGCCTCTGTGGGATGAATGAATAGGAAATCGGCTTGTAGTTGAAACTGTAGCATCCTATCATACCATGCTTATTGTAAATATCCTCTAATCCAATGGTCGCCAACCAGTGGTCCGTGAATATTTTGGTGGTCCACATGGGTTCTGCTGCAAATCAACATTTGCAGAAAGTTTTGGTGGTCCCAATGGGTTCCGCTGCAAATCAACATTAGTTGTCCACGGGATTCAAAATCGTGAGTTTAGTGCTCCGTGAGGCCCGTAAGGTTGGCAACCGCTGCTCTAATCTGATAAGCTACTAAAGCCTTTACATATTCATTCATAAATGTTATTTAAAAAAAAAAAAAAAAAAAAAAACTTGACTGCAATATGTAAATCAGGCAGATGTGGTCAAATTGTCCTTTTACCAAACATTAGAATGAGAAGGATGTCATGGACAAATCATCAACAAGATATAAAGAGATAGCAAAATCAATGAGATATGCAAGCTCAAAACCCAACATAACACCCACTGGCCCCTTATGCCTCGTACACACGTACGGACTTTTGCCGGCGGACCTAGTCCAGCGGACAATCCCGCGGGACTTTCCGGCTAGGTCCGCTGGACTTTCCGAGGGTGTGGACTTGCCCACACACGCACGGACTTCTCCAGCGGATAATCCGCCGGCCAAAAGTCCGCGGGACTTTTGAAAATGAACGGACTTGCCCACACACGGAGCAGTCCGTTCATTTCGAACGTAACTTCAGGTTACGTAGCTAGCGTAGGCAGTAAATGCCGCCGCGCTAGCTCCGCAAGCTGGCATGGATTTAAAGGGAATCCCCACGCCGAAAAAACGGCGTGGGGGTTCCCCCCAAATCCATGTCAGACCCTCATCCGAGCACGCAGCCTGGCAGGCCAGGAAAGGGGTGGGGACGAACGAGCGCCCCCCCCCTCCTGAGCCGTACCAGGCCGCGTGCCCTCAACATGGGGGGTGCCCTGGGGAAAGGGGGGCCGTGCGGCCCCCCCACCCCAAAGCACCTTGTCCCCATGTTGATGAGGACAAGGGCCTCTTCCCGACAACCCTGGCCGTTGGTTGTCGGGGTCTGCGGGCGGGGGCTTATCGGAATCTGGGAACCCCCTTTAATAAGGGGGGGCCCCCAGATCCCGGCCCCCACCCTATGTGAATGAGTATGGGGTACGATGTACCCCTACCCATTCACCTAAGGTGTAAAATGTAAAGTAAAAAAAAAAACACCCACACTTTTGAAAAAATAGTTTATCTCGATCCGCCTTCGGGGGTCTTCCGGGGGTCTCTTCTGTTCTTGCGGCGGTCGTCGTCTTCCGCGCCGCCGGCGCCTTCTTCTTCTTGTCCTCCTTCTTGTCCTTCTTGTTCTTCTTCTTCTTCCGATGTTGACCCGACGCTCTCTCTGCCCGGAATGCCTGTGCCGCTCTGAGCTCGGACTTATATAGGGACATGGGCGACAGGGTCACATGTTCATGTCACATGGTGACCCCGCCCCCTTGCGATGTCACAGTCCCAGCATCCTCCGGGACTGTGACAACACAAGGGGGCGGGGTCACCATGTGACATGTGCATGTGACCCTGTCGCCCATGTCCCTATATAAGTCCGAGCGCAGAGCGGCACAGGCATTCCGGGCAGAGAGAGCGTCGGGTCAACATCGGAAGAAGAAGAAGAACAAGAAGGACAAGAAGGAGGACAAGAAGAAGAAGGCGCCGGCGGCGCGGAAGACGACGACCGCCGCAAGAACAGAAGAGACCCCCGGAAGACCCCCGAAGGCGGATCGAGACCCCCAGACGACGGCGGCGACGACGAAGAAGGTAGCCGGACTCCTCCCCTCGTGAAAGAGCTAGGTAAAAGAGCAGAAGAGAGGGGAGGAGTCCGGCGAGAAGACCCCCAAGACGGAAGAAGACCCCGAAGGCGGATCGAGACCCCCAGACGGCGGCGACGACGAAGAAGGTAGCCGGACTTCCCCCGCTCGGTAAAAGAGCTTGGTAAATGGCGGGGGAGTCCGGCGAGAAGACCCCCAAGACGGAAGAAGACCCCCGGAGCAGTGCAATAAACTATTTTTTCAAAAGTGTGGGTGTTTTTTTTTTACTTTACATTTTACACCTTAGGTGAATGGGTAGGGGTACATCGTACCCCATACTCATTCACATAGGGTGGGGGGCCGGGATCTGGGGGCCCCCTTATTAAAGGGGGTTCCCAGATTCCGATAAGCCCCCGCCCGCAGACCCCGACAACCAACGGCCAGGGTTGTCGGGAAGAGGCCCTTGTCCTCATCAACATGGGGACAAGGTGCTTTGGGGTGGGGGGGCCGCACGGCCCCCCTTTCCCCAGGGCACCCCCCATGTTGAGGGCACGCGGCCTGGTACGGCTCAGGAGGGGGGGGGGGCGCTCGTTCGTCCCCACCCCTTTCCTGGCCTGCCAGGCTGCGTGCTCGGATGAGGGTCTGACATGGATTTGGGGGGAACCCCCACGCCGTTTTTTCGGCGTGGGGAGTCCCTTTAAATCCATGCCAGGTCACGGAGCTAGCGCGGCGGCATTTACTGCCTACGCTAGCTACGTAACCTGAAGTCACGTGCTAAATGAACGGACTTGCCGATGAGCGGCAAGTCCGTTCATTTCAAAAGTCCCGCGGACTTGCCCACTAACGGCGGGATTATCCGCTGGACTGCCAAGTCCAGCGGATAATTTGAAAACAAAACTTCAAACTTTAGTCCGCCGTACTTTGGCGCCAAAAAGTCCGCCGGCGCCCACACACGAGGGGATTATCCGCTGGACTTCAGTCCAGAGGATAATCCCGCGGGATTGTCCCTTCGTGTGTACGCGGCATTAGACTTACTGCACATAGGTGAAAGCCTCAAATCTATATGTTGATTTAGAGCCAAAGCTACACTCTCCAGAAGCAAACATACATTCTATGAATACATGAAGAGATGTAGTTGCCTCTTAGCTAACATATTATGAACTCCGAAATGCATCACTTGCATATCTCACATAAAAACATGTACAGGTGACGTAACCCATCACACATGTAAAATTACAGATACAATCCTGATTATTACTGATCTCTCTATGACCAGTATCATCAGAAAAAAATACTACAGCCAACATCATAAGGTCCTATTAGAGCTGCACAATTCCTGATTAAATGAGAATCGCATTTTTTTGCTTAGAATAAAGATCACGATTCTCTCATGATACTGAAGAACTTTTTTATTTTAAAGAATTATAAATTTAAATTTATGAACATTAGGTTATCAAACAAGATGGCAATTAAATAAGACATAATACTTTTTGTTTCAATAAAATCTTAAGAAATGTAATGAAAAATAATGTAATGTGTAAAGAAATAAAAAAATGACCATTAAGTTATATTAGGGTCTTTTTGTCACCGATACCAATTACCGATACCTACCGCAACTTTTTTGTTTACACTTCAGCTGTCAGCAATGGTACAAAGCATTGAAAGTTATTTTGAAAATGAAATACTTTTTTTGTGCTTTTTTTCAATGTATAATGGGGTAATATATAGTTAAGTGGTTGTAAACACAAAAAAAAAACCCTGCAAGACAAAGGCATAATGAGCTGATGTGCACCCAATACTAGCTCATTATGAAATACTTAACTTAGATCGAAGCTGTTGCAGCAGTCCCCACAAAACCACTGTGACTGGCGACATATTTTTGAGTTTGCGGGCTCTGGCGCTGTGATTGGCCGGAGCTGCGACGACGTCACTCCCGCGCATGCGCACGGGAGCTGCCGGTCACGGCACGAGCAGGCCGTTTCTTCAGTGTTCATGTGCCGATGACATGGGCACATGTGGATACAGTGAATATCTCTTAAACTGTGCAAGTTTAGGAGATATTCACGGTACCTACAGGTAAGCCTTATTATAGGCTTACCTGTAGGTAAAAGTGGTGTAACAGGGTTTACAACCCCTTTAAAGGTGTAAAAATATTAATGAACAAAGCAAACAAAAAAAAAGTTATAATTATTAATAGTTTATAAAATAGAAGTAAATAAAATAAAAAAATCAGCAGGAAAATAATAATTAAATTGAGAAAGGAGAATAAGTAGGTAATAAGGCTGATTATAGTAAATTAAATGTTCATAAGGGGTTAAACAGAGGAAAATTTTAATAAAAAACATTAAAAAAAATATTTTTGTTTTTTACTTGACAAGGTTGCTTTAAACTGACTTCATCTGCAGACCAAAGTTGATCCCTTTGATCTGTAAATGAAAAACAGAAAGATACAATGTTTCATTTTATCTGTCTCTTTCAGCCCTGAGCAATGTTGTTGATAAACAGTGCCGACTACTTTATTTTTGACAGCTTTGAGCAAGGGAACTGCTCTGCACTTTTTGCATGAATCGTGGAAATGCTGGATTAAGATTGTGTGTGTGGGTGTGGGGGGGGGGGGGGTCAAATTGAGGTTGCGATCTTTTAACAATTGATCATGCATCTCTAGGTCCTATTAAGAGAACGCAGCACCTCCTACTGTGTCAAAGAAGGAAATCAAAAGTCTCAACACTCTGATTAGCAGCATTGAACTTCAAATGGCAATTGGCGAGATGGAAACAGGCAACGCCCCTAGCCCAGATGGCCTCCTACTACAAATGTCTCCTCCCCACCTCAAACTCTCATTTCCTAACCTCTTTTAATACCCTCTCTGTAGGCCATAACTTCCTCATGGAAACTTCACATGCCCATATTTTAGTAATACCAATAAGTGGGAAGGGTCTTACTAACGGCACCAGCTCACTACTTAACTGTGACATAAAACTTTTCATCAAAGTTATCACAAATCATCTTAAACTTCTTCTCTACAGAATTATTCATATGGATCAAACTGGGTTCATACCTTCAGGAAAATCTCAAGAGAACGTGATTCGGACCTGCTCACACATACTTGCTCAAAGGCTCTTACACCTTCTTTCCACTGACAATGAAAAAGCCTTCGTCCAGCCCTAATTGATATTATGCATATAAAAGATTTAATGGCGGCTTTAAAAGTGCCAGCCCTAATTGATATTATGCATATAAAAGATTTAATGGCGGCTTTAAAAGACAAATCTGAAAACCATGGTTCCTCTGGATTCAGTACAAACCGTCTATTGAATACACCAATTTCTCCTGAGCAATGCCTCGGACCCCGTCCTTGGGGAGTCTTAATCAATGCCATCATGTGGCAGAATCTTGGAGTTCACAGCAAGACTTCACCACTACTGCACCCTCCTTACCTCTACCCCGGGGATGACAACGCAGTCTCCTATCTCTTATCTCCCTTATTTGTTTCCTCCTTTCCCACTTCTCCTCCCTCTTCATTCCTATAGTTATGTTGAGGTTTTTCCAAAAGTAGAACTGTGACCAGGCTATGGACATTCAAATCTTTAAAAAAATTTTATTAGGTAGTGAAAAAGCCCTAAAGTGATATTAATGTCTTGTTATTTTTTGTTAAAAAACCCAAACATACCATTCTTACCTGCTCTGTGCAATGGTTATACACAGAGCTGCCCAGATCCTTCTCTTCTCAGGTCCCTCGCCGGTGCTCCTGGCCCCTCCCTATTGCCGAGTGCCCCCACAGCAAGCAGCTTGCTATGGGGGCACCCCGAGCCGGTGCTCTGTGTGTCCATTCAGACAGGGAGTCATGGCTTGGCCCAGCACCCCCTCTCTTCTCATTGCCTGACTGACTTTGACAGCAGCGGGAGCCAATGGCGACCGCTGCTGTGCCTCAGCCAATTAGGAGGGGGAGTCCCAGGCTCAGGTAAGTATTAGGGGTTGAGCTTAAAGTGGTCGTAAACCCTTACATATACCCAGTGAAGTGTCTGGCCTCAGGTGATACACAGAGATGAAACAAATCCTACTACATAAGTTGTACCTGTTTATCTGCAGTCTTCTCTTCTCTACATCCATTCAAAGTCCAGAATTTATAAGCTTGTCTGAGCTATCATAAAAAAGGGGGCGGAGAGATGAAGGTAATGTAATAAGAAAATATCCCTGTGCCAACCAAGTAAATACAGTGAGTACTGCTGCAAACACTGAGGGAAATGTCAGAACACGGGTAGATAGATAAAATAAGGATAGTGCTGCGCTGTACATAAATTATATAAGTTAAAGTGCAAAAAGTGCTCTGAATAAGAAACAGAGAGATGAAGTTACACTCTGCAGAGCTCAGTGAGGAGAGGTCTGAGAGCTGATTGGAGGGAAAGGACACACCCCTTCTCCACACAGCACACAGGAACAGAGCTGAAGCTGTCAATCATCTGAAGTTCCCTCCCCTGTCACCTTTTTTTTCTTGGTGTCACGGAAAATTTGTCAGAAGTGACCCATGCGGAGTGCAGAGGAATGAAGCAGCAGACAGAAATGACACTTAGTACTTTTAATTGAGACAAGTACACACTATAGAGGGATATGCTTTGTTCATATTTCATATCTGAGGTTTACAACCACTTTAAGGGGCCACAAATGTTCAATTGGTCCTTGTAGAATGAAGTCCAAAGATGAAGAGAATTATTAAAAAGAGCAAATAATGGTCTTTGCTGTGTTTAGACAATTAGAAAAAAAGAGTAGAGTACAGAAAGATCATCATTAAGATTGGTATTAGAACATAATGTGCATGAAGGTTCAGAGAGCCTTTGAAATGAATGAAGCATTTCAAATCCTCCAGAAAAGGTCAAAGTCTACAACAGTCTGAGTTCTGTACAGAAGAACAGCGATTGTAATTATAAATTGTATTCACGTGTCACACTACAGAAATAAAAAAACAAGGAAACTATATTACAAAACCAGTTTATTATTACAGGTTGCCATATAATGCCAACAATGTATCCAGTGCTGTACATTCACATCAATCCCTGCCCGAGGAGCTTACAGTCTCATGCCGCCGCGTACACACGATCGGAAATTCCGACCACAAAATCCATTGGAATTTCTCCGACGGATTTTGTCCGACACTGGTGTTGCATACACACGGTCGGACAAAGTTGTCGGAAAATCCGATCATTCTGAACGTGGTGACATTTGTTGCATACGATGGAACTATGTAGAGGCTAGTAGCCAATAGCTTTGGTCTCGTAATTTGATCTGAGCATGCGTGGCACTTTGTCCGTTGGAATTCTCTACACACGATCGGAAAAAGTCAGATCGGATTTTGTTGTCGGAAAATTTGAGAGCAGGATCTCAAATTTTTTTCCGTCAGAATTTCCGACGGAAAGAGTCTGATGGAGCCCACACATGGGTGGATTTTCAGACAACATGGTCCGATCGGACATTTTCCGTCGGAATTTCCGACCGTGTGTACGAGGGCTTAGGCCTCTATCTCACATACATACACGCACTAGTGGCAGGTTTAGACAGGAGCCAATTAACCTTCCAGCTAGTCTTTGGAGTGTGGGAGGAAATCCAAGCAAGCACAGGGGAAACATACAAACTCCATGCAGATACTGTAGTGTCTTGGCCAGGATTCAAACCAGATCAATGAAAATTGGTTTACTAATCCATTTCTTTATTTGTTAATATCCTATTTTTAACATAAACCTGCCACAAATCTGCAAAGCTCCCAACTGTCCCTGATTTCGAGGGACTGTCCATGATTTGGAACAAAGTCCCTCTGCCCCTCTTCCCTCCTCATTTGTCGCCATTTTGGTCTGATCTATATATTTGTATATAAAATGCACTTTTTATCTTTCAAAAAGTGTTTCCCAGTGCTAAAACTTTCATCCAATTTCTAAATGGCTGCATTTGTAAATTTTAAAAGCCAATATAAAGGAATAGTAGTGGTAAAAAAAGGCCTTTGTGGATTTAATTAATTTTTTTTGGTTAATTATCCTTTAAGGGGGTGTGACAGGGGGCGTGTCCTATGCCTACATACATTTGCTAGTAGGTGTCCCTCATAACCATCTCAAAATGTTTGGAGGAAAAAGGGAAGTCTGGATGGCCGCACTTCAGCAAAAACTTCTTTATTAGGCAAAAGATAAAATCCAAAGTAGTGACATCTCATGCGATACAGCAAAACAGCAACAGTAGCTTACGCGTTTCACGCCTCAAAGGCGCTTAGTCATAGCTATGACTAAGCGCCTTTGAGGCGTGAAACGCGTAAGCTACTGTTGCTGTTTTGCTGTATCGCATGAGATGTCACTACTTTGGATTTTATCTTTTGCCTAATAAAGAAGTTTTTGCTGAAGTGCGGCCATCCAGACTTCCCTTTTTCCTCTCTGTTGTGAGCAGAGCCTGCACCAGCTGTACCGAATCAGGGTGGACATCACTTTGCCTCCAGACTCAGAGCGGTATTTATATTCTTATCAAAATGTTTGGAGTTATGAACCCGGGGAAATCAAACCTGAGCACATGATAATGACATGCATAAGCAAATGTGTCCAGTGAAAGTCTCATGGGAGAACGATCAATTGATTCTTCTCCCTGCCATGGCTTCTCCCAGCTGCTCCATCACTAGACTGTCACTAGTCCTTTCAGAGCTGCAGGCACTGGGGTTGATCTATTAAAGGCAAATAGGCGGTGCCCTCTGCAAGTGCAGTTGCTCCAGAGCTTAGTAAATGAGGTAAGGCTTCACTTTGCAAAGAGTACCCAATCATGTGCAAGGAAAAAAAAAAAAAACAGCATTTTTGCTTGCACATGATTGGATGATGGAAGTTAGCAGAGTTTCTGCTCATTTACTAAGTTCTGGAACAACTACACTTTGTAAAGTGCCCAGTCTTTTTTGCTTTTAGTTAATCAACCCCAGGGTCTATTTAATGTTATCGCTTTCATGTACAGGCATACCCCACTTTTAAGTACACAATGGGGTTTATTTTAAAGCTGGAAAGTGCAAAATCAGGCTCACTTCTGCATAGAAACCAATGAGCTTCCAGGTTTTATTACCAAAGATTAATTGAACAAGCTGGGGTTAGAAGCTCATGGTTTCTATGCAGAAGTGAGCCTGATTTTGTACTTTCCAGATTTAGTAAAAAAAAACATTGTGTACTTAGAAGTGGGGTATGCCTGTAATACTTTTGCTATCATAACAAAATGTACACATTCACTTTCACCTTTTACAAAGTCAGCATAACTAATAGAACAGCCACTAGATGGCAGCAAAGACCAGCAATAGCTTCTTTACTGAAGGATAGTGTTAGTAAGCAAATATATTCTTCCAATATGGGAAATGATCAGTGGTGTGTTATTTATATCTGCTTGTGATGCAGGGCCCTCTGATTCCCACTGTATTCAATTGTATTGTAATTGTACTTCCTGCCCTCATGTTGTAAAGCGCTGTGCAAACTGTTGGCACTATATAAATCCTGTATAATAATAATAATAATTCTGCTACAACAGTTCCCATTTTTATTTTCTTTAATCAGAACGGTACTTAGTCAACATTTATTCATTTTTCAAAGATTAAAAAAAGTTGTCTACATCGCAAGAGACACGTGCTAAGAGAGAATTGTGATCCGATTTATTTATCATCTGAACATGAGTGGTGGGCACATTGAATAGTCCACATACAGTAAAACCTTGGTTTGAGAGTAACTTGGTTTGAGAGCGTTTTTACAAGACAAGCAACATTTTTACATCAATTTTGACTTGATATCTGCGATGTCTTGATATACAAGTAGCGTCACAACCGAGTATAAAACAGAACAGATGCGCCTCTAAGTGTAGCAATATGGTTACAATTAATGAAGGTACAACATTTATCAAATCACATGTTTAATGATTAAAACAGGCTCATCTAAGTATGCAGGCATCCTGTTTTAATCATCAACCATGTGAGTTTCTAAATGTTGTACCTACATTAAATGTACCATATTGCTACACTATCTCCACGTACACACGATCAGAAAATCGGCCAGCAAAAGACCGGTAAGAGCTTTTGGTCGGAAATTCTGACTGTGTGTATGCTCCATCGGACTTTTGCTGGCCGAATACCAGCCAGCAAAAGATTGAGAGCAGGTTCTCAACTTTTCGGTCAGAAAAAGTTCCGATCGGTAATTCCGATCGTCTGTAGCAATTCCGACGCGCAAAATTCCTACGCATGCTCGGAAACAATTCGACGCACGCTCGGAAGCATTGAACTTAATTTTCTCAGCTCATCGTAGTGTTGTACGTCACCGTGTTCTTGGCGGTCGAAAGTTCAGCGAACTTTTGTGTGACCGTGTGTATGCAAGCCAAGCTTGAGTGGAATTCCGTTGGAAAAAACATCCAAGATTTTTCTGACGGAAAATCAGCTCGTGTGTATGGGGCATTAGAGGCACTCTCTTCTATTTTATACTCTGGAGCTCCTGCTGGATTTTGATTCTAATCCCCTTGTGGAGGCTTCCATTTGTGGATGGTCATTTTATGGTTACACAACCTATCACATTGCTATAATCTTTTTATATGGACTATAAACTGAAGGACTTATGAATAAATGGTTGTGGAACAAATCATCTGAGTTTCCATTATTTCTTATGGGGAAATTCGCTTTGATATACAAGTGCTTTGGATTACAAGCATGTTTCCAGAACGAATTATGCTCACAATCCAAAGGTTTTACTGTACAGTATGTTGCTTTGGTTAAAAAACTCAATACTATTTCCTTTCTGATCTCTAGATGGCAGTATGGTTCCATGCTTACCGCTAAATGGAGACAATTATATTTCACTGCTCCAAGTTTTTCTTTTACCAGAGCACATTACCGGAATTCAGTTTTTCTGCTTTTGATATAGCACGTTTTAGCAATGCTGAACTTTTGTTTCTTGTACTTTATATGTCTCCAAATGCTTTAGCTCTATTGGCAGATGTGGTTCTGGCTTTCAATGAAAAATTATAGAGAGCTGTGACAGTATTGCAGGGGCTCAGAGATCCTAAAACCTGAACCATTCTATAATAAATGATTTCATTAAAGGGGATCTATAGACATCTTTAAATCCACATCCACTGACAACCTGCTAAGCAAACTTTTCTTTCTAAAGATTCTCAGAGCTGTTTACATCTTATCAAGTTTGCAATTTTAATAATCTCTAAGCCCCTGTACACAAATTCCGACAACAAAATCCGTCAGATTTTTTCCAACGGATTTTGTCCGAAACTGGTGTTGCATACACACGGTCGGACAAAGTTGTCGGAAAATCTGATCATTCCGAATGTGGTGACATTCGTTGCGTAATACGGAACTACGTAGAGGCTAGTAGCCAATAGCTTTGGTCTCATAGTTTGATCTGAGCATGCGTGGCACTTAGAGGTGAGAAAAAAATAATTTCCAAATGTTTTATTTTTAATTTTTTTTTAGGAATTTTAATCATCTTTTTTTAGGGGGAGGGGACACCACTTTAATATTGATTGTACCCTAGACCCCCCCCCCCCCAATGCAGTTTCACTCTCCACCTACTCTGAGACATACAATAAATAGCAGCTACACTCAAAATCTGTTTACTGAATCAGATCAGGCAGCGATTGTGATTGGTTGCCAGAGGTTATAGTGTATCATTACTGCTCACTGACTGGTTGCTAGAGGTTACAGCATACATTATGGCTCACTGATTAGTTGCTAGGGGTTACAGCACATGATTTCTGCTTGTTGATTGGTTACTAGAGATTACTGTACATCGATACTGCTCACTGATTGGTTGCTAGAGGTTACTGCACATCATTACTGCTTACTGATTGGTTGCTAGAGGTTAGAGCACATCATCTCCTCACTGCCTGCACAACATGGACTGGGGAGGTGAGGGGACCCATTAATAGACGGGATCCTAGAACTCTTGGGATCATTGGCAGTGCTGGGGGGGGGGGGGTAGGGTGTGATCAATGGCAATGCTGATATTTTTTTTACTGTCTACCAATATAAAGAGGAGTTTCAACACTGGCCACCAATGTAATAGAGGTTTACACTGACCACTAATGTAATAGTAATTCTGCTTTTGATATAGCACGTTTTAGCAATGCTGAACTTTTGTTTCTTGTACTTTATATGTCTCCAAATGCTTTAGCTCTATTGGCAGATGTGGTTCTGGCTTTCAATGAAAAATTATAGAGAGCTGTGACAGTATTGCAGGAGCTCAGAGATCCTAAAACCTGAACCATTCTATAATAAATGATTTCATTAAAGGGGATCTATAGACATCTTTAAATCCACATCCACTGACAACCTGCTAAGCAAACTTTTCTTTCTAAAGATTCTCAGAGCTGTTTACATCTTATCAAGTTTGCAATTTTAATAATCTCTAAGCCCCTGTACACACGGTCGGAAATTCCGACAACAAAATCCGTCAGATTTTTTCCAACGGATTTTGTCCGAAACTGGTGTTGCATACACACGGTCGGACAAAGTTGTCGGAAAATCTGATCATTCCGAATGTGGTGACATTCGTTGCGTAATACGGAACTACGTAGAGGCTAGTAGCCAATAGCTTTGGTCTCATAGTTTGATCTGAGCATGCGTGGCACTTAGAGGTGAGAAAAAAATAATTTCCAAATGTTTTATTTTTTATTTTTTTTTAGGAATTTTAATCATCTTTTTTTAGGGGGAGGGGACACCACTTTAATATTGATTGTACCCTAGACCCCCCCCCCCCAATGCAGTTTCACTCTCCACCTACTCTGAGACATACAATAAATAGCAGCTACACTCAAAATCTGTTTACTGAATCAGATCAGGCAGCGATTGTGATTGGTTGCCAGAGGTTATAGTGTATCATTACTGCTCACTGACTGGTTGCTAGAGGTTACAGCATACATTAGGGCTCACTGATTAGTTGCTAGGGGTTAAAGCACATGATTTCTGCTTGTTGATTGGTTACTAGAGATTACTGTACATCGATACTGCTCACTGATTGGTTGCTAGAGGTTACTGCACATCATTACTGCTTACTGATTGGTTGCTAGAGGTTAGAGCACATCATCTCCTCACTGCCTGCACAACATGGACTGGGGAGGTGAGGGGACCCATTAATAGACGGGATCCTAGAACTCTTGGGATCATTGGCAGTGCTGGGGGGAGGGTAGGGTGTGATCAATGGCAATGCTGATATTTTTTTTACCGACTACCAATATAAAGAGGAGTTTCAACACTGGCCACCAATGTAATAGAGGTTTACACTGACCACTAATGTAATAGGGGTTTACACTGACCACTAATGTAATAGAAGCATTCACAGTAACCACCAATGTAAGAAGGGATTTACACTGACCACCAATATAAGGGGGGCATTTACACTGGCCACTAGTGTGAATAAAAGGATTCTACACCAAGCACCAATGTAATGAGAAGATTTACACTGACCACCAATGTAACTGAGACATTTAGCCTGCGTTCACATTTGTGTGTGTTGGGAACGCATGCAAAATCGCTTTCCTGACACCAGAGTAACGTGCTGTCCTTTAGCAGATACACAGCAGTGCCATTAATTGTTAATGACACCCTCACACATCTGCTGACATGTGCTGTGGCACCGTGTGATTTTGAAAACGGGTTTGGAATTTCTTCCGCATTTGTAGCGCATAGAGCAGCATAGAGCAGCCCATTGAAATAATTGGACTGCCCTACACCTGACCTACATCTTTATCCACCCTGTCAGTACACCTTTGCATCCTAAAACCCCTGCTAACCTCTGCACCCCAAACCTCCCCATCCTCTCCACTCCACCCCCCTCCCCTTTAACTCTACCTGCCTCCTCTGCTCTGCTTTGCACTCACCTTCCTTACCTTCATACATCCCCTCCTTGCTCACCTGTGCACCCCAAACTGTAATTCCTTCTCTGCCTACCTCTGCACACCCCACACTAAACTAATTTGCTTACCTTTGCAGAACAGGCTGATGGTAGGCTTAATGACCACAGTTGTAGGCAGGACTTTCAAGCATGCCCCTTGATCTCCCCAGTGGGCAGCATCTCAGAGAATAGGTGCAGAAACCCACCCTCCCCAGTTAACTCCCGACCCCAACCCCACCCCCTCCTACCCCTATCCCTGCCCCTGATCCCACCATTCCTCTGGAAAGAGAAGTAACGTGCTGCCAAACAATGGGTGTAGTCAAGGCTCACCTTCTTTTCTCTCGTCCACAGCTCACCCCCCCAAGCACAGGTTACCTCCTCTTCTCTCGTTCACAGTTCACCCTCTCCTCCCCACAGCTCGCCCTCTCTCCCCCTCTCCACAGCCCCCCCACCCATAGGTTACCCTCTCTTCTCTCATCCACAGTTCATGCCCCCTCCACCATCCACAGCTCACCTACTTCACCCCCACATTCCACAATTCACCTTTGCATGCACAGCCACCTCCCCCCCATCCACAACTCCCCTTTTAACCTCTGTTAACATGTCACCTCTGCACACACGCCCCATCCACAGCTTACACCCCCAGTCCACAATCACCTCTGCACCCCCATCCACAGCTTATCTTTCCCCCCTCCACATTTCACTTTTGCACCCCTATCTACAGCTCACCCCAGTCAACAGCTATAAACCTCTACAACCCCCTATCTTCCACCTCTGCACCCCAAACGCCCCCCCCCAGCTCTCTTAGTCCCGTACAAATCCCACTAACCACAGTTCTCCCCTTAGCCTGCTTTGCAGTCTCCTCCATGCAGCTCCACCTGTCAGATGTGCGTAGCACAGAACCGAGGAGGAGTTTCAGAGCACTTTACTCGGCTCACATAGATCTGACAGACAGCAGGCAGGGATATATGCCTCTGGAATCCTCATTAATGTCGACAGTTGCAGCGTCTGGACCCAATCCCAAGGCACCAATCAGTCAGCTGTGGGGCACATACCCTGGATGCCGGAGCTAGCATACAGAAGTTTGTGGAGGAAGTGAATGGTATAGAAAATTTCCTCTACCGGCTTCTGTGTTATGTGACATGCTGCAGAGAAGAAGGCTGCCTGAGGTGGCGGAATTGCGTTTCAGCAGAAGAAAAGCCCTGCATATGAATACCGCCTATATTTACATATGAATGCTGCCGATCAGCTGCTATTTACATATGAATGCCACCACTATTTACATATCAATGCCGGTATTTACATATAAATGCAGGGTCTGCAGGTGACTCATCTGTACACAACAATAGGGCAGAGCTGGGCAGCATCAGTAACATAACTTCACACTGAGTTATCGGGACACAGCACAGGACTAAAACCTCAAGGGATGAGGGGATTTAAACTGGGATAGTTGGCAAGTATGAGGCAGCTGCTTTGGTTCCCACAACAATGAAAGGGCAATATGGTTACTGTTATGTCCCTTCGACACAGGGTCTCTCAGGGTGTTGTTAACAATGCTAAGCAAGTTACACACAGGCTGGATGCACTTTTTAACCAGGGAAGGGTTTATTACTCACTCAGAAAGCGATGTACATTCTTACATGGAGGAGTCATATACAACAGATCTCCCTCTAAGTATCATGCTGCTGCTTCCCAGTCCCACACACACTGTGACTGACTTCCTGGTACAGCCCCTCCCCCAGCATGCATCAGGAGAAAGGGATTCTCTGCTCGGAAGCATTGAACTTAATTTTCTCGATTAGTCGTAGTGTTGTACGTCACTGCGTTCTTGACGGTCAAAAGTTCAAGCTTGAGCGGAATTCCGTCGGAAAAAACATCCAAGATTTTTCCGACAGAAAATCCACTCATGTGTACAAGTAGCTCCCGGTATAAGTAGCTTGCAGTATACGTTTATGTCAAACCCATTGTGACATTAGGCAAGTGCAGTCAAACTCTACGCCTTTATGTTGTAAGTAAAGGAGGTCCTCCGCTGTATGGTAGGGACTAGGGATGGGCCGAACACCCCCCCCCCGGTTCGGTTCACATCGGTTTACATATTCTTTAACCGTTTGCCGACCAGCCACCTGCAGTTATACTGCGGCAGGTTGGCTCGGCTGCGCGAATCGCCATACCGGTACAGCGGTCCCTTCAATGGCTATAGTAGGTGCGTGTCGCCGGAGCTGTTGCACTTAGCCGGCGGCCGCGATGTCCGCCGGCCACCCACGATTGCTCCACAGAGAGCCAGAATGAGGATCTGGTGAAAATATATTTCTAAATATATACTCGCCCTGGTGGAATATGAAATAGTGAAAAAGTGATAATACTATGCAGCTGCTGTACACAAGGTGCTAGTCACTTGAATAAATGTAAATGAGGAAATACAGCGCTCGTAACACACAATATAAACAAAATAAGTAAACACAAAAGTCGAAATTAATGTGACTGAAGTGTTAATCCACAGTGGAAAAAGTGCAATATGCTTCACAGGCTTTCAGGTGTGCAATAACACCCCCTTATGTGTCCCCACTCACCGGAACAGGACGACACCCAGCTTTTCAGTCTGCGGGTAACTTTAGGCTTGTAAATGATATCCCGGAATTGTGGATATGGTGTCAGAACATCAGATTTCAGGTTTCCAAATGGAGGCTCTCATCTGGATAGACAGGCACCCAAAAATGAAAAGAGGATGGACTAATAGTGAAGTACCGATATAAAAAAGGTTTATTGCGCATGGGGATCAGTACTTACAAAAATTACGATAAAAGTAGGCATAAACATGGAGCTGTATATGCAGAAAACGCCGTTCAAAGCGTGCGTTCCACAAGACCGGAAGTGGCGTCAATCGGAACCGGAAATAGCGTCAATGCATTTCGCCCACCCACAAGGCACCATCAAGGACCTTGAGGAATGAGGATCTGTCAATGTAAACAGATCCCTGTTCTGACAGGGGAGGAGAGACAGATCTGCTGTTCCTAGTGATTAGGAACAGCGATCTCTCTACTCCTCCGGTCAGTCCTCCCCCACAGTTAGATACACCTTCCTAGGGGACACTTAACCCCTTGATCGCCCCCTAGTGTTAACCCCTTCCCTGCCAATATCATTTATACAGTAATTAGTGGCTATTATTAGCTCTGACCCCTGTAATAATGTCACTGGTCCCAAAAAAGTGTCAAAAGTGTTCAATCTGTCCGCCGCAATGTCACAGTCCTGCTAAAAATCGCTGATCACCGGCATTACTAGTAAAAAAAAAAATAATAATAGGTAATATATATAAGGTATATAATAATAAACGCTATAACTTTTGTGCAAACCAATCAATATACGCGTATATCGATTTTTTTTTAACCTAAAATATGTAGACGAATACATATTGGCCTAAACTGATGAAGAAATGATTATTATTTAATTTTTTTGGATATTTATTATAGAAAAAATTAAATTTTTTTTTTCCACAAAATTGTTGCTTTTTATTTGTTTAAAGCAAAAAATATATAAAAACCGCAGAGGTGATTGAATGCCACCAAAAGAAAGCTCTATTTGTCGGGAAAAAAGGACATACATTTTGTTAGGGTATAACGTCGCACGACCGTGCAGTGGCATATCGCAAAAAATGGCCTGGTCATTAAGGGGGTAAATCCTTCCAGGGCTGAAGTGGTTAATTGAGTTATTATTTGACAGGACCTATCGTGATTAAAATGTAAAAAAAAAAAATCTGGGCAAATACAAAAAGATTGCTAAGGCTGTTTTCAAATCAAAACATATCTATGACCAAAACCTTCAAATGTATTTTTACATTACATTTCAATTATTTCTAGGCTACTCTGATTAATCTCCTAATATTTGTAAATGTACTTAATGAAGATCCCTACACATTTTCTTCCTTTCTATGCATTAAGGTGAAAAACCTCCTGTGATGCAGAGCCCCCCTTTTACTTACCTGAACCTGTTCTTTCCAGCGACGGGGACGAGCAGGCTGTCTGGGGTTCTGATTGGATAGATTGGTAGCAGCACAGCCATTGGCTCCTAATGGGGGCGGGCCCAAGTCCTGCTGTCTGTGTCAATGGACGATGCAGCAGGACACGGGAGCGTGCCCACACCCGTGTCCCCTGAGGGAGAGCAGCTCTCCAATGGGGCACTCGAGAAGAGGAGGAGCTAGGAGCCCTGTTGAGGGACCCCAGAAGAGGAGGATCGGGGCCACTCTGTGCAAGACCAACTTCACAGAGGAGGTAAGTATGACATGTTTGTTTGTTTTTTTTGTTTTTTAAATGAACCTTTACATATCTTAAATATTAATGTTTATTTATATGTTTAATGTAATTAATGTCACACCCTCTAATGCAGGGGTCTCAAACTGTGGCCCTCCAGCTGTTGCAAAACTACAAGTCCCATAAAGCATTGCAAAGCTGACAGTTACAAGCATGACTCCTACAGGCAGAGGCATGATGGAACTTGTAGTTTCACAACAGCTGGAGGGCCACCAGTTTGAGACCCCTGCTCTAATGTATATGGTCCTGAAGAAGCTATTATACAAGCAAGACAGGTTGACCATGAGAAGTGACAAGAACATCTTGACTACGGTGATATGCGTTATATTTATCTGAATATAGACAGTCATGCCCTATGTTATGAGAGTGTGGTGAGATTTTTAATCGAGTGGACACTATTCCAAATGTGCTTAATAGCAGTTTTTTACATGTCATGTGTTTTTTATTATATGTAGTAAAGTATAAAATATCGTTTTAATATATGGTTCTGTCTCCTGCTGTGCCATTAAAGTCCTTTTTGCATCGTACAAGAAGCCTTATCATTTTTTTTTCTTTCCTTTGGGGGGCACTCATTTGGGCTCATGTGGGCTGACACAGACTGGTCGACTCAGGCCAGCCTCCCTGTCACAGCATTTGATTGGCAGGAGTGGGAGCCAATTTCTTTTGCTGCTATCAATCTGTCCAGTGAGGAGGAACAGAGCCGGGAGAGACTTTGCTCCCAAGCACAGGGCTGGATTGGGAATGGGCTCAAGTAAGTATGGGGGGGGGGGATTCTGTGACACTGACATTTTTTTTTATCTTAATGCAGATAATGCATTAAGGTAAAAAGGTAAAAAACCCTTAGGCTGGGTTCACATCTAAGCCACATGCGGCTCGCAGCAGAGGGGCCAGTGCATCCCTGTTCTCTGTTTCAGGGGCAAATCAGGGCCGAATTTTTGCCTGAATTTGGCCCTAAGTTGCACAGGACCTCTGTGCAATCTGCTTCACAGCCGCCCCATAGATATGTGAACAAGCTCCATAGAGAGCCCATCACAATTTCCTATCATTCGAATTGGATGTGGAAAAACCCACATCCAATTGGCACTAGTGTGAACCCAGCCTTAGGCTTTAGAACCACTTTAATTCTGTTTTACCACTGTACCTTACCTACTTTAATAGCTGGCTCTCTACTGAAGTTTTGTTAAAATTTGAGGTCCATGGTATCACTCTCCTCTTACATTTACTTCCCCTGAGATACTGTGATCTAAGTGTCTACCACTTTTGTTTGCACAGTCTATTTAATATTACTATTACCTCTGTTCTCTCTTGTTTGCAGGTTTATTGTTGCTTTTACCTGTTTTCTATAATTCATTCACATGTACTATATACATTTTATGTATCCAGTTAGGAAAAACAATGATCTGTATTCTATTGTTCGATTTTTTGTTTGTTGCATTGAGATCTAAAGCTGTTTTTTTTTTGTATAAAACAATAAAAAGCATCTTTAAAATATATATTAATCTTATTGTCTCTCAGTAATGGAAAACAATTGAAAATGGCTCAATAAACTCTAAAAACAGCAACTAATGCGTTGCCATTCAAAGGGCATTTTTGTTTGATTTTTGCACTAATATTAATTTCATTTTGTCTCAATAAAGGGAAATAATAAAACTGTTTGGAGTGGATTGTCTGGTTCTAATACAAAAGCAAATGGAAAGCTTCTAAAATTGCCACAATATAATATCCAGCATACATCTTTGAAAGCCCAAATTTTTTTCCTAACTGTGGCTTGGTGGGAACTTCAGACAGATATGAAACACACAAATGAATGCAAATCTGTATTCATTAATACACAATTAAATACATTTTCTATTTAATACAAGCAGTGTTAATCCAGCCATAAATAAATGCACATATTCGCCAGCACACCAAGGATCCTCAAATATTATTTAAAGGCTTTTGTTGCAGAAACATCACTTCACAAGAACAAGTCCAACATTTCATGCCTGATGAAGGGGTCTTGCGTGGCTCCAAAACAAGCCTGACGAAGGGGTCCTGCTTGGCTCCAAAACAAGCCTGACGAAGGGGTCCGCGGCATGAAACATGTCTGATGACGGGGTCCTGCGTGGCTCCAAAACAAGCTTGACGAAGGGGTCCTGCGCGGCACAAAACATGCCTGATGAAGGGGTCCTGTGTGGCTTTGAAACATGCCTGATAAAGGGGTCCTGCGCGGCATGAAACATGTCTGATGAAGGGGTCCTGCGCGGCACGAAACATGCCTGATGAAGGGGTCCTGCACGGCTCCGAAACATGCCTGACGAAGGGGTCTTGCACGGCTCTGAAACATGCCTGACAAAGGTCCTGCGCGGCTCCGAAACATGCCTGATGAAGGGATCCTGCGCGGTTGCCTTGTCTTGTTCTTGTGATGTGATCTTTCTGCAATTAAAGCCTTTGGATGATATTTGAGGATCCTTGGTGTGCTAGCGAATATGTGCATTTATCTGTGATGTTTCCAGTATCAAGCTAGTAGTCACTAGAGCACCCACTACTGATGAGCCTTGTTTCGAGGAACGTGTGCGATGGGAATATAGACAAGGCAAAATCCGGCCACAGACTGCCTGAAATTCATCCAGTTCAGCACGAACTGGCCGAATTTTGATCCATCTATGGGCAGGTTAGGTGTGCGAAAGTTGATCTAGCGATTTAATTCAGTACAGCCAGCCTGTTGTTTGTTTTTCATGCAATCACTGCAAGCTGCTATAGCCACCGGCATTGTTCATTGTATTATGACAATGGGGAAACCTCCTGCTGTCAGCAAACAATACCGCAGCGGGAGGGATTGCCCCATCAACATTGACATCAACAATGAGAAATTTTCTTTCCTTCGACAGTGGGTTGAAGCACACTAGCACAACTGATTGTCTCTGTGTGCTGTTTCTGTCTTGCCAAGTTTGAGCTCTGCAATCTACTGTACAGCAGAACTCAAACTTGGCAAGAGAGAAACAGCACACAGAGACAATTAGTTGTGCTGTAGAGCTGATGTGCCAACAAGGAGTATGCTAATAAGAGGATAGAACATAGTGATAGAGAGTGAAGCTCATCATTCTGCTGCTTCCCCCTCATTGTCCACTTTAAGGCATAGGGGAAGCACAAGACCCGTAAATATTACCTAACTGCAGCAAAGAAAAATCAGGCCTTGCAAGTATAGCACCCTCTAGCTTAGGGTATAGGCAATCTCGGCCCTCCAGCTGTTGTGAAACTACAAGTCCCATAAAACATTGCAAGACCCTGACAATCACAGGTATGACTCCTAGAGGCAGAGGCATGTTGGGATTTGTAGTGTGCAAAACAGCTGGAGGGCCAAGGTTGCCTATCCCTGCTCTAGCTAGTGTACTAAGTATACATAGGTTTAGTTATTAGTGTAGGAAAATTTAGCCTGGCTGAGAAACAGGCCTGGGTTGTGAATCTGGGTCAGGGTTTAGTGACTCAGGGGCTGGATGACTCATCTGACAGCTCTATCTGGTACTCCCCCCTTGTCTGGAAGTTGGTAGAAAGTGGTTAAAGCTGAAGTCCAAGATAAGCAATTGTCATCTAAATGCAAGAGTCATGTGTATTCTTATTAAATTTTGGTGTGCTTTGTGTATTCCTTTCAGATCTGTGCAGTAATCCAGTGTGAAACTTTACTAGGTAAGACCGGTCACTGTTGCTCTTCCTCATTGTGCAGGGTGACTGGTTTATCTCCGCCCCCTCCTGTAGTTTTCTGCAGGCAGCCTTTATGGGTGGAGCCTGTTGGGCCCCTCCCACAGGCTATGTACAGCACATGTGATGATATCACTGCTGTTTTTGTAAGGTAATAGTTGTGTTAGCAAAAGCATTTGTGGGTTTATATTCATTGTTAATATTGAGGAATGTATTTAAACAAAAGTTTTTGTTCCCAGAGTTCAGATTTAAACGTTTGTTGCATAAAAACATACAGGGCCAGAAAGATACTTTAGGAAGGTTATTGGACAATGTGTTTGGAGATGTGTAGATCTTCATCTTTAATTCTGGCAGACTTGGCTAACGTGATAATCCACCTTTATCAATGCTTACATCAAATGAAAACTGTTAATTGATTTGTTTTTTTGAAACAATGTCACTTTGATAGTGTTTTATACTACAATTTATTGTCCTGCTGAATATTATTACCAAGGAAATTGTGTCTGTTCCCAGGGTGAGTCATTTCCATCCTATATAGGGCAGCAGTGTTTACATCAGAAATGTATCTGAATAGAGTGGTACTCTAGTTTTCCATTAAGACGGCTTTCACACCACGTTCGCATCGAGCACCGGGCGTTCGCATCGCTCGGCGAGACCCAGAACTATTTGGGCCGTGCTCGATTGGCATCACATTCGTGTGATGCGAGCGGCCCCGCAATGCATTGCGAGCGGCCCCGCAATGCATTGCGCCGGCGCGGCCGGCGCAGTGCATTGCTGGCTGATGATTGGCCAAGCATGCACTGTGACCCCGCATGCTTGGCCAATCACAGCGCCGGAAACTCGGAGAGCAATAATTGGCTACAGGCAGGACGCCTGTAGCCAATTAAAGCTCAGGGGCTTTAGTACACGCCCCACCATTTAAAAGGCCGCCACGCCGTCGGCGCCGGTCACATGAGTTCCGGCTTTAGGAGAGATCAGTCTGCTGATTCTGTCTTTGCTTGATTCATTGCTACAGAAAGATTTGCTCTTCTTTGCTAAACCATTGGCTATTTCTTTGCTAAACCATTGCTACCTAAGTCATTGATCGTTCATTGCTGCTGATTGCACAGTTAGTGTGTTATTAGCTGCTGCTGGGGATTAGTCTGGTGCGTGTTTACTGTTAGTACAGTATTTCAGTAGTACCAACCGCAGTGCTGTTAGCACAGCATTGCACCCCAACAGCACCCATAGGACTTCTAGTGTGTTAGTGGCAGCAAACAGAGCTCCTATATTTTCTTCCCAAAGCACCCATAGGACTTCTAGTGTGTTTAGTGGCATCACACAGAGCTCCTATATTTTCTTCCCAGAAGCACCCATAGGACTTCTAGTGTGTTAGTGGCATTACACAGAGCTCCTATATTTTCTTCCCAGAAGCACCCATAGGACTTCTAGTGTGTTAGTGGCAACAAACAGAGCTCCTATATGTTCTTCCCAGAAGCACCCATAGGATTTCTAGTGTGTTAGTGGCAGCAAACAGAGCTCCTATATTTTCTTCCCAGAAGCACCCATAGGACTTCTAGTGTGTTAGTGGCATCACACAGAGCTCCTATGTTTTTTTTCCCAGAAGCACCCATAGGACTTCTAGTGTGTTAGTGGCATCACACAGAGCTCCTATATTTTCTTCCCAGAAGCACCCATAGGACTTCTAGTGTGTTAGTGGCATCACACAGAGCTCCTATATTTTCTTCCCAGAAGCACCCATAGGACTTCTAGTGTGTTAGTGGCAGCAAACAGAGCTCCTATATTTTCTTCCCAGAAGCACCCATAGGATTTCTAGTGTGTTAGTGGCATCAAACAGAGCTCCTATATTTTCTTCCCAGAAGCACCCATAGGACTTCTAGTGTGTTAGTGGCATCAAACAGAGCTCCTATATTTTCTTCCCAGAAGCACCCATAGGACTTCTAGTGTGTTAGTGGCAGCACACAGAGCTCCTATATTTTCTTCCCAGAAGCACCCATAGGACTTCTAGTGTGTTAGTGGCATCACACAGAGCTCCTATATTTTCTTCCCAGAAGCAGCCATAGGACTTCTAGTGTGTTAGTGGCATCACACAGAGCTCCTATATTTTCTTCCCAGAAGCACCCATAGGACTTCTAGTGTGTTAGTGGCATCACACAGAGCTCCTATATTTTCTTCCCAGAAGCACCCATAGGACTTCTAGTGTGTTAGTGGCATCACACAGAGCTCCTATATTTTCTTCCCAGAAGCACCCATAGGACTTCTAGTGTGTTAGTGGACACACACAGAGCTCCTATATTTTCTTCCCAGAAGCACCCATAGGATTTCTAGTGTGTTAGTGGCATCAAACAGAGCTCCTATATTTTCTTCCCAGAAGCACCCATAGGACTTCTAGTGTGTTAGTGGCATCACACAGAGCTCCTATATTTTCTTCCCAGAAGCAGCCATAGGACTTCTAGTGTGTTAGTGGCATCACACAGAGCTCCTATATTTTCTTCCCAGAAGCACCCATAGGACTTCTAGCGTGTTAGTGGCATCACACAGAGCTCCTATATTTTCTTCCCAGCAGCACCCATAGGACTTCTAGTGTGTTAGTGGCTTCACACAGAGCTCCTATATTTTCTTTCCAGAAGCACCCATAGGACTTCTAGTGTGTTAGTGGCATCACACAGAGCTCCTATATTTTCTTCCCAGAAGCACCCATAGGACTTCTAGTGTGTTAGTGGCATCACACAGAGCTCCTATATTTTCTTCCCAGAAGCACCCATAGGACTTCTAGTGTGCTAGTGGCATCACACAGAGCTCCTATATTTTCTTCCCAGAAGCACCCATAGGACTTCTAGTGTGTTAGTGGCATCAAACAGAGCTCCTATATTTTCTTCCCAGAAGCACCCATAGGACTTCTAGTGTGTTAGTGGCATCACAAAGAGCTCCTATATTTTCTTCCCAGAAGCACCCATAGGACTTCTAGTGTGTTAGTGGCATCACACAGAGCTCCTATATTTTCTTCCCAGAAGCACCCATAGGACTTCTAGTGTGTTAGTGGCATCACACAGAGCTCCTATATTTTCTTCCCAGAAGCAGCCATAGGACTTCTAGTGTGTTAGTGGCATCACAAAGAGCTCCTATATTTTCTTCCCAGAAGCACCCATAGGACTTCTAGTGTGTTAGTGGCATCACACAGAGCTCCTATATTTTCTTCCCAGAAGCACCCATAGGACTTCTAGTGTGTTAGTGGCATCACACAGAGCTCCTATATTTTCTTCCCAGAAGCAGCCATAGGACTTCTAGTGTGTTAGTGGCATCACACAGAGCTCCTATATTTTCTTCCCAGAAGCACCCATAGGACTTCTAGTGTGTTAGTGGCATCACACAGAGCTCCTATATTTTCTTCCCAGAAGCACCCATAGGACTTCTAGTGTGTTAGTGGCATCACACAGAGCTCCTATATTTTCTTCCCAGCAGCACCCATAGGACTTCTAGTGTGTTAGTGGCATCACACAGAGCTCCTATATTTTCTTCCAGAAGCACCCATAGGACTTCTAGTGTGTTAGTGGCATCACACAGAGCTCCTATATTTTCTTCCCAGAAGCAGCCATAGGACTTCTAGTGTGTTAGTGGCATCACACAGAGCTCCTATATTTTCTTCCCAGAAGCACCCATAGGACTTCTAGTGTGTTAGTGGCATCACACAGAGCTCCTATATTTTCTTCTCAGCAGCACCCATAGGACTTCTAGTGTGTTAGTGGCATCACACAGAGCTCCTATATTTTCTTCCCAGAAGCACCCATAGGACTTCTAGTGTGTTAGTGGCATCACACAGAGCTCCTATATTTTCTTCCCAGAAGCACCCATAGGACTTCTAGTGTGTTAGTGGCATCACACAGAGCTCCTATATTTTCTTCCCAGAAGCACCCATAGGACTTCTAGTGTGTTAGTTGCATCACACAGAGCTCCTATATTTTCTTCTCAGCAGCACCCATAGGACTTCTAGTGTGTTAGTGGCATCACACAGAGCTCCTATATTTTCTTCTCAGCAGCACCCATAGGACTTCCAGTGTGTTAGTGGCAGCAAACAGAGCTCCTATATTTTCTTGTCAGCAGCACACATAGTACCTATAGTGTGTTAGTGTCAGCACCCATAGGACCTACAGTGTGTTGTGAGCACACATAGGAGCTCTATTTTTTATACTATATACACTACCGACTACAATGGCTGGAAGACCGCCAAGGAGAGGCAGAGCGTGCAGAGGCAAGAACACAGGGCAGGCAGGCTCTGTTTCTAGAGACAACAGTGCTGGCCGTGGACGTGGTCGTGCATCGTCATCAGCACGTGGCCATGGGACACGCTTGTCTTTGTTTTCGGCAGCTGGACATGTGGAGCCGCATCATGCTGAAGGCTTGGTAGAATGGATGACCAAGCCCTCCTCATCCTCCTCATCCTCTCTCACCCAGGCTCAGGGTACTGGCAGAGCAGCTGCCAACACGTACTCAATGGCATCATCAGCCACCCCTTCCCTAGACCCACCATGTCCTCCTGAGGAGTCCCCCGAACTTTGAGCACAGTGTTGGGTACATGCTCCAGGAGGATGCCCAACGATTCAAAGGCTCGGATGATGATACCCAGCTTGAGGAAGTCAGTAGTGTGCGCGCAGAGAGAGGGGATGCTGAAGGACAGCAATCTGGCAGTACTGTTCCACCAGCTGCAGCTTACTGCCAGGTTTGCTCTAGTGGTGAAGAGGGAGGGGATGATGAGGTCACTGACTCCACGTGGGTGCCTGAAGGGAGAGAGGAGGAGGAGGAGGATGCGGCGTCACATGTCCAATGAGGCAGGATGCCCCCTGGAGGCCAGCTAGAGGCCAGCACAGCAACTGTACCACACCGCAGAGCTCCGCCTGTGCAGGGCGCTGCCTCTGCACGTTATCACAAAAGTTCTTTGGTGTGGGCCTTTTTTGAGACGAGTGCATCAGATCGCACCACTGCTATTTGCAATATTTGTCTCAAGCGTATCTCGTGTGGCCAAAACATCAGCCGCTTGGGCACCACAAGCATGAGCAGACATATGTCGACCTGCCATGCAGCTCGTTGGCAAGCACACATAAAAGACCCACACCAAAGAACAAAGCGGACCTCTCCTTGCTCCTCATCAGCTGGGATCTCCATCCCCACTATATCTTCAGTCCTCTCTGAAAGCTGCTCTGAGAGGACTGAAGGTGTAGAATTAGGTGTGTCACAACCAAGTACTTGCAGTACACCGACGTCCGATTGTAGCAGGCAAATTTCCCTGCCCCAGCTGCTGGACCGTCGAAAGAAGTATACTCCCAGCCATCCACATGCCCAGCGGTTGAATGCTAGCTTGGCTAAATTGCTAGCACTTCAACTGCTGCCTTTTCAGTTGGTAGACTCGGCCCCCTTCCGTGAGTTTGTTCAATGTGCGGTTCCTCAGTGGCAGGTTCCCAAACGCCACTTTTTCTCACGGAAGGCGATTCCGTCTCTCTACCGGCATGTGGAAGGCAATGTCCATGCCTCGCTGGACAGGGCGGTCAGCGGTAAGGTGCATATTACCGCTGACTCATGGTCCAGCAGGCATGGACAGGGACGTTATCTTTCTTTCACGGCCCATTGGGTCACTCTATTGGCAGCTGGGAGGGATGCAGGACAAGGTGCAGTAGTGTTGGAGGTTGTTCCGCCACCACGCCTCCAAAATGCTACTACTGGTTGTGACACACCTCTCTCCTCCACCCCCTCCTCTTCTTCTTCCTCCAGTGCTCTGTCCTCGGAACCAGCGGTGCTCCGTAGGCGTACAAGGGGCTACGCAAGTACGCAGGCAAAAAGATGCCATGCCGTGCTTGCGCTGGTGTGTTTGGGGGACAGGAGCCACACTGGGCCAGAGGTTCTGGCAGCTCTGCAGGGGCAGGCCGAGAGGTGGTTGACGCCACGCCAGCTTAAGCCAGGAATGGTCGTTTCTGACAATGGCACCAACCTCCTCTCCGCCCTGCGACAGGGGCAGCTCACCCATGTGCCCTGTATGGCTCACGTCCTCAACCTGGTGGTGCAGCGGTTCTTGGGCAGGTTCCCAGGCTTACAGGATGTCCTGAGGCAGGCCAGGAAAGTCTGTGTGCATTTCCGCCGATCTTATAATGCCAGTGCTCGGCTGACTGAGCTGCAAAAGGAGCTGAACCTGCCCAAGAACCGCCTAATATGTGACATGCCCACCAGGTGGAACTCAACGTTGGCCATGCTGCAGCGACTGCACACGCAGCAGAGGGCCATCAATGAGTACCTTTGCGACTACGGCACCAGGACAGGGTCAGGGGAGCTTGGCTTTTTTTCCCCACGCCAGTGGAGCATGATCAGGGATGCATGCACTGTCCTCTCACCATTTGAGGAGGCCACGAGGATGGTGAGCAGTGACAGTGCATGCATCAGTGACACTGTACCTCTTGTCCACCTGTTGGAGCATACGCTGCGTGGGATAATGGACAGGGCACTTGAGGCAGAACAGAGGCAGGAAG
The DNA here is from genome assembly GCA_028564925.1 of Lithobates sylvaticus. Classification (NCBI taxonomy): domain Eukaryota; kingdom Metazoa; phylum Chordata; class Amphibia; order Anura; family Ranidae; genus Lithobates; species Lithobates sylvaticus. The sequence continues at coordinate 58,439,665 of CM053027.1, read as the reverse complement.
AGGAGGACTTCCTTGCCTCTCAAGGCCCCATTTATCCAGACAGTGTTCCTTCTGTCCCATTCATCACACAGGAAGAGGATGAGGAGGAGGAGGAGGAGGAGGAGGAGGATTGTGTGAGCATGGAGGTGGAGCCTGGCACTCAGCATCAGCAGCAGCAGTCTTTTAGGGATGATGTACAGTCCCAACAAACCAGTGGACTTGTACGTGGCTGGGAGGAGGTGGCTGGCGATCATGTCATCCTCAGTGACCCAGAAGACTCCGGACCGAATGCCTCAGCTAACCTACGCTGCATGGCCTCCCTGATCCTGCAAAGCCTGCGGAAGGATCCTCGTGTTCTTCGGATCAAGGAGAGGGACCATTACTGGCTGGCCACTCTCCTTGATCCACGGTACAAGGGTAAGGTTGGGACCTTATCTTGCCGTCGCAGAGGGAGCAGAGGATGAGACATCTCAGGGAGGCCTTGCAGAAAGGTCTGTGCAACGCGTTCCCAGAAACTGGGAGGTTACAAACTCCTGGTCCTGGACGACGAGTTGCTGAGGCTTCGGTCAGTAGCAGAAGGAGCGGTGGGGAAGGTGGACGTCTGACCGATGCGTTCAGACAATTTTTTAGTCCGCAGCCCCAAGGTATGATCGGTTCCAGCAACCATCGCCAGCGTCTGATATACATGGTGCAGGAATACCTAGGGGCAAGGTCAGACTTGGACACCTTTCCCACCGAAAATCCTCTGGCTTACTGGGTCCTGAGGATGGATCACTGGCCAGAGCTTGCACAGTATGCAATTGAGCTACTGGCCTGTACTGCATCCAGCGTTCTTTCCGAACGCACATTCAGTGCTGCTGGAGGATTTGTCACCGATCATAGGGTGCGCCTGTCCACCGACTCGGTTGATCGACTGACCTTCATAAAAATGAATCAGTCTTGGATCACCACCAGCTACCAGGCACCTGAAGTGGATATAACGGAATAATTTATAATGTCACATCCCTTCAAGACTGCCTATGCTGATGCTGAGTGACTGTCCTGTTATGTTCACTGACTATCCTCTTCCTCCTCCTCAATGATCCATGCCACCACACCAGTGCCTAAGGCACAATTTTTCAGCCCCTGTATAACAGGGGCGTGTACTTACAATTTTTTTAAAAAAATGCTTCGCAACAGGTGTGACTGCTGTGCTCCAAGTACAGTATCTGTGAGGGGTTGCAGTGTTGTGGCACCAGCACCAGTGCCTAAGGCACAATTTTTCAGCCCCTGTTGGGGCGTGTAATTACAATTTTTAGGCAATGCTTTGCAACAGGTCTCATTGCTGTGCTCAGAGTACAGTATCTGTGAGGGGTTGCAGTGTTGTGGCACCAGCACCAGTGCCTAAGGCACAATTTTTCAGCCCCTGTATAACAGGGGCGTGTAATTACAATTTTTTAAAAAGATGCTTCGCAACAGGTGTGACTGCTGTGCTCCAAGTACAGTATCTGTGAGGGGTTGCAGTGTTGTGGCACCAGCACCAGTGCCTAAGGCACAATTTTTCAGCCCCTGTATAACAGGGGCGTGTAATTACAATTTTTTAAAAAAATGCTTTGCAACAGGTGTGACTGCTGTGCTCCAAGTACAGTATCTGTGAGGGGTTGCAGTGTTGTGGCACCAGCACCAGTGCCTAAGGCACAATTTTTTTCAGCCCCTGTTGGGGCGTGTAATTACAATTTTTAGGCAATGCTTTGCAACAGGTCTCATTGCTGTGCTAAGAGTACAGTATCTGTGAGGGGTTGCCTAAGGCCCAATTTTTTAACAGGGGCGTGTAATTACAAATCTTGATCTAATAATTCACAGCAGGGCCCATTCCTGCGCCCACCAAGAGTAACTATGAGGGCCTACAGTCTTGTGGCAACACCGTCCACCACCACCACCACCACCGCCAAAGGCCCAATTTTTCTGCCCGGTTCAACAGGTGCATGCAAGTACAAATCTTGATCTATTAACTCACAGCAGGGCCCATTCCTGTGCCCACCAGTCTTGTGGCTACACCAACATCTAATAGGGCAAATTTCTGCAGAGTATATACGGCAGGCCCCTACTTTCAAACATCCAACTTACAAACGACTCCTACTTGCAAACGGAAAGAGAAAACAGGAAGTGAGAGGAAATCTACCCCTAGGAAGGGAAATTCTATCATGTTAGATTTAATTTGGGAAAAAGGTATCTCCTCTCTACTGATGCTTTATCACCAATCCTTGTTTCAATTAAAACCCCACTTTTCCAAAAACATTTGTCATTGGGACGGAAAGTGAGGTGACATGTTCTGAACAGATGTGCAAAGACAGCAAATGTTACAGGGGTGATAACCCCTCCCTATGTTCTCCAAAAAGCTTAAAAATAGATTTTTTTGGGATGGAGCTACACTTCATAATGTACCTGTTCAGATTCTACTTAAGAACAAACCTACAGTCCGTGACTTGTTTGCACCACCTATATACTGCTGTTCAGAGTATATAGGGTTGTAGGTATAGGGTTTTATTTTGGGTGCGGGGTCCCCCTTAATATCCATACAAGACCCAAAGGGGCTGGGGTGGGGGGGGGGGGGTGATGGGGTAGCCATGCCATTTTTCTCAAGGATTTTCAGCCATATGGCGGCCAGGACAAGACATGACATTAAAGCCGCAAGTGGTTTTAAATGGCTTTTTTTTTTTCCTTTACAAATGTCATTTTGTGCAAGGACAGTTCTAAACACGGGAAACACATGCCACTTCACAGGCATACTTTAGACACCCCCCAGGTACCATATTTAAAGGAAAATGTCACTTTTTTTTTTTCACTTTATGCATCATTAAAATGACTGCTCCCGAAAAAACGTTAGTTTTTAAAAGTTCTTTTTGCATTGATATATGTCCCCTGGGGCAGGACCCGGGTCCCCAAACCTGTTTTATGACATTAACATGCATATTGGCCGTTGTAATTAGCAATTTTGATTTTGAACGTTCGCGTCCATTATAACGAATAGGGTTCGAAAATTCGCGCAAACTTTCGGTCCGTTCGAAGGTTCTGGTGCGAACTGAACCCGGGGGTGTTCGGCTCATCCCTAGTTGTACAGAAGCCAATCTTCCAATCGACTTCTATACAACTGCCCTGTATGATTTTTAATACTCGATGCAATAGCTCAGTGGGGAGGATTCCCCCATCTACCTGGAATGTGTAAATGTGGATGTTGAGTCAGTTTTTTCCAACCCATCGGTTGAACGGAAAAAAAATAGACTAATGTATGGGCTGCTTTAGTCATGTTACTAGATTTTGGGGGCCTCAAATACAGCTCCTGATATCACCAACTGAGCATACCTGATAATGCTATAGGAAACACTCAGAGACTGGTCATGTGCTGCTGGAGACTGGCAGTTACATAGCTACATAGTTACATAGCTAGTAAGGTTGAATGAAGACATCCAGTTCAACCTGAGTGAGTGTGGGTACGTGTCTACAATTATCCCTATTTATTTAAGGTACCCATATATCTATAATTTTACGCAGGGCTCCACACATACATTGCACACTCACATTGGTTCCTACCCTCAAGGAGCCCACAATCCAAGGTCCCCAACTCACATTCATATACTAGGTCTTTGGAGTGTGGGCAGTAAATGAGAACATACTGCAGGAGACAGTAGGAGATTGGGATCTGCTTTGGGAGACATTAAAGTGGGGTCAGGGGTCTGTAGTGGGGCCACCCACTAAATAAAGAACAAGAAAAACCTAATAAATATTTTAGCAGTAAATAACCATTAATAAATGTCAAGCAGAAACATGTTCACAGAGACACAATCAGTAGCATACTGACATAACCAGAAACTAGATGCAATCATTCCCTTACTTATAAAACCAGAACTATGTCCACAGAGGTGCAGTCCATAGTGTACTGATACAACCAGAAACATGTCCTTGTTGATGGAGAGTGTGACGAGTCTGAAGCATTATGGGTGGAACTGTATATGGGTGTGTGTACTACAATGGTTATCATTGGAGTTTGTGATAGACCTACCAGTGTTAATGAGGAGGTGGAGACTCAGCTCCTTGCACAGATAGAAAGGGCTGGAAGGGCTGGGACGGTGATAATAATGGGGGATTTTTACTACCCGGAAATTGACTGGAGTAATGGGCAAAAATATACAAGTCAATTTTCTGGTCCAGTTTATAGGAGCCCCGACTAGGAGTGACGCTCTGCTGCACCTGGTAATCTCAAACCATGCAGAGCTTATTACCAATATTCTTATAAAAGAACATCTGGGTAGCAGTTACCATAACGTGATTTTATTTAAAGCGTCTGTTAACAAAAAAATGAATCCTGTTACCTTAAAGCATGCTGTTATACAGCACAGTGTTTGTGTTGTATAATTTGGCCCCCTGTATCACCTGAAATACCTGGCTGATCCTGACAGTTTCTACCCACCCCTCTGTAAACTGACCACGGTTAATCATGGCTGCTGAGCCCTGACACCGTGGTCAGTTTATGTGCCTCTGTCATCCGCTCTATGCTGTCTGCTCTCCCCATCCTCCTCTGTCCTCTCTCCCCTCCCCTTCCTCTTGCTGCTGAAATAACTCCGACCTCTTTATACTATTTGCTCTGTCTCCTAATGACAGGTGCCCCTGTGTGTGTAATTTATAAAAATAATGCAGTCTATACCTTATTGACATGCGCCGCTCGGCGCTCACGTGACAGGCCAGTTCTGTCCCCCTCTCTTCCTCCCCTCCTGACTGATGTCGGCAGGGGAATCTTGGCTCCTCTTGCTCTAGCTGTCAGGTGGGGAGAGGAGAGAGCCGGCCAGTCACGTGAGCGCCGAGTGGCACTTGTAAATAAGGTATAGACTGCATTTTTTTAAATAAATCACACACACAGGGGCACCTATCATTAGGAGACAGAGCGAATAGTATAAAGAGGTCAGAGTGGCTTAACAACCACTGTAGCTGTAAGCAACAAACACATACGGGAAATAAAAAAAATATCGTATTTATCGGCGTATAACACGCACCGGCGTATAACACGCACCCCAAGTTTAGGAGGGCATTTTAAGGAAAAAACGTTTTAGGAGGGAAGTTTAGGGAAAAAAAAAACACTTACATTTAAGCGTCATTTGCAGCTTGCCCAGCGTCACTGTAGCTTGCCCAGCGTCATTGCAGCCTTGCCCAGCGTCATTTGCAGCCTTGCCCAGCGTCATTTGCAGCCTTGCCCATCGTCATTGCAGCCTTGCCCAGCGTCATTGCAGCCTTACCCAGCGTCATTGCAGCCTTGCCCAGCGTCATTGTAGCTTGCCCAGTGCCATTGTAGCTTGCCAGCGTCATTTTCAGTCTTTTCCGGGTTTAAATTTCCCACCGCCGAGACACTGTCGCGTGCGCCGCCGAAAAAACCCGAAGCACGGCCAAAAAAGACCGAAGCGCCCCCGGAAAAAGCTGAGCCGACTCAGACGGCTAAGCTCGCGGTCCCGCCTCCCTGCTGTTTCCGGAGTGAGCGCAGGGATACGGGACTACGAGCAGAGCAGAGCAGAGTCTGCTCTGCTTTTTCCGGGGGCGCTTCGTTCTTTTTTTTTTTTCGGCCGCGCTTCGGGTTTTTTCGGCAGCGCTCGCTATTTTTCAGCGGCGCTTGCAATTTTTGTCAATTTTTTTGGGGGTATCGGCGTATAACACGCACCCACGACTTTCCCCCGATTTTAAGGGGGAAAAAGTGCGTGTTATACGCCGATAAATACGGTACTTAACTTTAAGAGAGCAAATTTTTCAAGGTTCAGGGCTGCTCTTCAAGACTTAAGCCTCGTACACACGATCTGATTTTTCCGACGGGAAATGTGTGATGACAGGCTGTTGGTGGAAAATCCGACCTTGTGTATGCTCCATCGGACAATTGTTGTCGGATTTTCCGTGGACAAATGTTGGATGGCAGGTTTTAAAATTTTCTGGGGACAAATGTCTGTTTGTCGACTTTCCGAGCGTGTGTACACAAGTCCGTCGGACAAAAGTCCAAAGTACAAACGCGCATGCTCGGAAAAAAGTACGAGCCGGAAGCGGTCGGTCTGGTAAACTAGCGTTTGTAATGGATGGAGATTTAACATTCGTGATGTGGCAAATTATGAAATCTCAAAATGCAGCGCACAATTCTCTTCTTCTTTAATGGGATAATGGAATGAAGCTGCTTTGCTGGTGATACTGATGGAGTTATTGCAAACACATTTTCAAAGGCTTTTTTTTCCTAGTGATATCAAGAATTATATTATTATGCTTTTTTTTTTTTTTTGGTCAAATTACCACAACACCATTATCCTGTAGTTTTTAAGATCAAAGATACAACTATGTTGGTGTCCCTTGTCAATTTTATATTGTATTTTTTTAAATGTAATTGCCTGTCATTTGAAGTAAAACACATAGCCAAGTATTATTCTACACAATTTTTTTTATTGTGCATTAAAAAAAGAAAACAAATAAAATTAGACATGCTATCTGCCAATAGAACTTAACCAAAAAGTGCATTCTATGCATCCAAAAATATAGAAAATATATCAAATCATTATTATTCAACCCAAAAAATTATGTCAAAGCAATAACTCCAAAAATAAATAACATGTTATCTCCTCCGATTGCGCAACATGTCTGGGTGACGAACAGCTGCCAGAAACGAACCGAAAAGCACAAAATGAAAAACGCGAAATGAAAAACGCGAAATTAAAAGTGCGAAATGAAAATCGCAAAATGAAAAGCGCGAATCAACACTCACCAAACTTCTACTAACATGAAATTAGCAGAAGGAGCCCAAAGTCTGGCGCTAAAGAGCTGAAAAACCACGTAGCACATCACTACGTTCGTGTTTGTTGGCCGACAATTCCTTGCCGTTTGGATGCAAGACAAGTTTGGGCCAACGCCCCTCAGACAAAAGTCCACATTTTTTGGCCAACAATCTGATCGTGTGTACGAGGCTTTAGACTGGTAGAGAATATTGGCAAGGATAAACACAGAACAGAAATGGGAATTCTTTGGCTCACAGCCAAAGTTTAAAAAGCTATAAATAATAAGACGATAGATTTTTAAAAACATAAAAATAAAAGAACACTTTAATCTTTTAAATGTTACAAAGAATATAACAAAATATGTAAAAAGGACGCAAAAATTCAAAACGAACAACAGATTCCAAAAGATAGTACGACAAACTCCCAAAAATTCTTCAAATATGTTAATAGTAAAAAGGTCAGGTTTGAGCATGTAGGCCCTTTACAAAATAATCTAGAGTGGGTGACTGGGGACAAAGAGAAGGCAAATGTATTTAAATACTTTCTTCAGCTCTGTGTATACAAAGGAGCATGGGGGAGCTCATGTCCATAATGGGGGTGGTAGTGACACAGCCCCAAATCCACAATGGCTCAAAAGTGATATGGTCCAGAAATATTTAGACAGAATAAAGATGGATACATCACCTGGACCAGATGGCATTCATCCACAGATCCTAAAAGAATTGAGCTCTGTCATTTCAAAGCCACTGTTTCAAACTTCTAGGGACTCGCTAATAACTGGAATGGTACCACTGGATTGGTGCAGGGCCAATGTGATGCCTATATTTAAAAAGGGGTCAGAGTCTTTACCAAGTAACTACAGACCTGTTAGTTTAACTTCTATAGTCGGGAAGATACTGGAGAGTTTAATAAAAGACCTCATAGAAGAGTTCTTGCTAGAAAAAAATATTTTAAGCAACAGACAGCATGGATTCATGAAGGACAGAAGTTGTCAAACAAATCTGATTTCTTTTTATGAGGAGGTAAGCAAAACCTTGGACAGAGGGGGGGGGGGGGGCAGGGCTGTGGACGTGGTATACTTGGATTTTTCAAAAGTGTTTGACACAGTTCTCCACACACCTCTAATGTGTAAGGTAAAGTCTACAAGCTTAAAAAAGATCAGTTCGTAAATGGATAGAAAACTTACTAAAAGACCATATTCAGAGATTAGTGGTCTAAGGTTATCAGTGGTGTACCCCGAGGTTCAGTGTTGGGACCCTTTCTTTTTAACATCTTTATAAATGATATTGGGTCTGGAACTAAAAGTACCATTTCAGTCTTTGCAGATGACACCAAGCTATGCAGTGGAATAACATCCTTATTGGATGTCTCCAATTTACAAGCCAACCTCAATGCACTGTTTAATTGAGAAACTATGTGGACAATTAGGTTTAATGTTGATAAATGTAAAGTTATGCACTTGGGGGCTAAGAATATGCATGCATCATACATACTAAGGGGAGTACAATGGGGGGGAATCCATAGTGGAAAAGGATCTGGGGGTTTTGGTAGATCATAAGCTTAATAATAGCATGCAATGCCCAGCTGCGGTTTCCAAAGCAAGCAAAGTCCTTTCTTGTCTTAAGAGAGGTATGGACTCCAGAGAGAGAGATATCATTTTGCCCCCCTGTACAAATCATTAGTAAGACCTCATCTGGAATATGCAGTTCAGTTTTTGGCGCCAGTTCACAAAAAGGATATCAGGGAACTGAAGAAACTGCAGAGAAGGGCAGCCAAAACATGCTATGAGGAAAGATTAGAGGAACTGAATTTATTCTCTCTTGAGAAGAGATTAAGGGGGGGGGGGGGTATGATCAACATTTATAAATACATAAGTGGTCCATATAGTGAACTTTGTGTTGAGTTATTCACTTTAAGGCCATCACAGAGAACAGAGGATATCATCTCCAAATACGGAAAGGCTTCTTCACAGTAATGCTGCATACACACGACCGGACTTTTCGACAGCAGAGGTCAGACATTTTTTTCTGACAGACTTTTGGCAGACTTCTGACGGACTTTCCGAACTAATGGACACATACAATCACACCAAAATCCGATGGAATCAAACATGATGACGTACGACCGGACTAGAATAAGGAAGTTCATAGCCAGTAGCCAATAGCTTCCCTAGTGTCGGATTTCGTCATGCAGACGAGCGGATTTCTCGATAGGAACTGGGTCCGGCGGAAAAATTTGAAACATGTTCTATTTCTAAAGTCCGTCTGAGCACTGCGCTCCAAGCTCACCCAAATGTGTGACAATAGCGAATGAATATTTGCTTATGTCACAATGATTCTCCTCCCAGACAATCAGGGTCCTGAGATTGGTGGCCTAGGAGGAGGGAGGAGATGCACAGGGAAGCAGGGGAAAGCCACCACCTGGCCACCCGGAGGACTGCTGCCCGACCTAGATGGGGTAAGCACGGGTGACCTGACCGGGGGCAGGGGGGTGGCGCGAGGCGAGGGGGAACAGGCCGATGGGTTAGCCGCCACTGTTAGAGGTGTCTTCCTTCCCAAAGCTCTTCGAAAGCCTCTGGACTCCGATCCAGGAGTTATAGAAACTCTAAGAAAAACTGGAAAAAAAATTTCTATGCTCAGAACAGATCTTCTGGAGTCCTTCAATCCTTCAATCTGTGTCCTTAAGAACCCTGTGCCGTTTTTGCCACAGTCACATAAATTTGTTCTGCTCTGTTGTAGTCACTGTAATGAGGCCATTAAACTGTTATGTCTCTGACTATCCTACAAAAGTTAATCTTTGAAGAAAGAAGAAGACCCTGCAGCTCTGTGATGATTTAATCACTGTGTAGTCTGCAGAGGGATGTTTCTAGGAAAACCATTTAAAAGAATGTGTGATTCACCTTGTTACAGAGAAATGATAGTGTAATTGTCCAGTTAAGTATTACATGACCACAAGACATCATTTACATGGGATTTGTTTTAGTAATGTGAGAAAGTATAGGATGTATAAAGAAAAGTCACACTGCATGGAATTGTTGTATAGAAGGATATTATGGTGCGGCTATTGTACAGTGATGAGAAAAATGTCTTCATACGGTACAATTGTTTTATAAGATTCTAAAGTTTTTCCTCATACTGTCTACAGATTAGAAGATTCCTGATAAATTAGTGTTTTCACAAAAAAGCCATAGATGGGTAGAATTTTAAACAACAATTCTTAAAAAAAGAATGAGAAAGTATGTTTGTTTTTCTAATCATTAGAAAATCATTATATAATTAATAATCATTAGAAAATAGATATTCATTATTGATGGCAGTGATGAAAAAATTTGAAGAAGCAGAATGAAAATTTTTCTTGAACAAATCCATTTTTAACAGTGTATGTGATTTTTGTTCAGTAAAGTCCATTCCAACGACATTTGAATGTTCTGAAAATTTTTGTATAAATTTTGCCGCGTACACACGATCGGAATTCTCGTCAGAAAAAACTCTGACGGTTTTTCCAACGGAATTCCGACGGAATTCCGCTCAAGCTGTGTTGCCTACACACGATCACACCAAATTCCGACGGTCAATAACACAGCGGCATAACACACGTTCGACAGCACTATAAAAGGGAAGTTTAATGCGTCCGAGCATGTGTCGAATTGTTTCCGAGCATGCGTCAGAATTTTGCGTGTCGGAATTGCCTACACACGATCGGAAAATCTGATAGAGAGGTTTTCCGTCGGAAAAATTGAGAACAGGTTCTCAATTCAAAGTCCGTCGGAAATTCCGACAGAAAAAAAACGTTGACCATTCACATGGTCGGAAAATCCGATGAAAAGCTCCCATCGGACTGTTTCCATCGGAAATTCCGACCGTGTGTACGCCGCATAAGACTTTTCCTGAATTTTTTTTTTTCTAAATTCTCTCCCTCTATGGCCAGATTTAGGTAAAACCTTATTTAGAATCTGATTGTTTGCTATGACATGATGTAAGACCATATGGATTATATTTTGATGAATGAGACCCAGCTCTATTGAGAGGGTTCTGGATTTTAGACACGTGCATTCGCTTTCGTTTTCGCATGTTCGTCAGAATTTTCGTTATCGTTTTAACAAACGATAATGAACGCGCAAAATCCGAAAACCGAAAGACATAAACAAATGCTTTATTTTCGTTTTCGTTGCAACAATTCGATATAGATAGGAGATTCGACATGACGCTGACAATAGCGATCTGTATCCATCGAACCTGTGGTCGAATGTGCCTAACCTTAGCTCTATTGGTTCAAGATTATTCTACATAGAGAGAAAAGATTCGACATTATAGAAACAATAGCAAAAAAGGTCGAATGTACCTAACCTAACTCTATTAGTCCAAGATTATTCAACATAGAGAGAAAAGATTCGACATAAAGATTCGACTAATTAGTCAGCGCGAGTGGACATTTATGGTCAAATGCTCTGCCCATAGGCTATAGAAGAATTCTAATGTTGGTTGACTAGTAATAATAATTAATAAATATAATTAATACTAGTGTCATACAACATTAGAATTCTACTATAGCTTGTAAGCGGAATATTTGACCGGAAATGTACGATTGCGGCATCATACAGTTTAACTGCTCCATCTTTGAACATTCAACAGACACCATAAGCCTTCAATGACAGATTTGACCTTAATTACCGTATTTATCGGCGTATAACACGCACCAGCGTATAACACGCACCCCAAGTTTAGGAGGGCATTTTAAGGAAAAAAAGTTTTAGGAGGGAAGTTTAGGGAAAAAAAACACTTACATTTAAGCGTCATTTGCAGCTTGCCCAGTGTGATTTACAGCTTGCCCAGTGTGATTTGCAGCTTGTCAGCGTCATTTGCAGCTTGCCCAGCGTCATTTGCAGCTTTGCCCAGTGTGATTTGCAGCTTGCCCAGTGTGATTTGCAGCTTGCCCAGTGTGATTTGCAGCTTGCCCAGTGTGATTTGCAGCTTGTCAGTGTCATTTGCAGCTTGCCAGCGTCATTTGCAGCTTGCCCACATTTGAATTTGCCGCCTAGAAAGACCGCGCCGCCGGAAAAGCCCAAGCGCTGCCCGAAAAGCCAGAGCCGTCTGTTCGGCTCCGCTCGCAGTCCCGCCTCCCTGCTGTTTCGGAAGCGAGCGCAGGGAGGCGGGACTGCGAGCGGAGCCGAACAGACAGATCGGTCTTTTTCGGCGGCGGTTTCTTTTTTCGGCGGCGCTCGGTTTTTTTCGGCGGTGGTCGCTGTTTTTGGCGCCGTTTGATTTTTTTTGGCACTTTTTTGGGGGGGATCGGCGTATAACACGCACCCACGACTTTCCCCCGATTTTAAGGGGGAAAAAATGCGTGTTATACGCCGATAAATACGGCATGCCGGATTTTCAGACTAATGCATTTTTTAACGAAACAAAATAAATTTTAACGAATTTCGGGAGTAACTAAATAAATGTATTTTTCAGACGAAAACGAAATTCCGAAACAAAATATTTCAGTGTGCACATGTCTACTGGATTTTGGTCCATACAGGGAGAAATAATGGTTGCAATAATGGTCACTGTCCACCAAGAAGATCTTTGTTTGGCAAAGTCATATCATATCCATTTTTTTCCCCTTGCTACATCTGAATAAATTTGATCTCAGCTTGATCTATAAAGGAGCCGCCGGGAACAGCACAGTACAACTAAAGCAACTGCACTTACGTGCCATTGCTTCAGTTGGCTTAAAGCGGGGTTTCACCTTACAAATTTTTTTTTAAAAGTCAGCAGCTAAAAAAAAAGTAGCCGCTGACTTTTAAGAAGTACACTTACCCTCCCAGGGCGCCCGCGATGTCCGTCGCGATGTCCGTCGTGGAGGACGAGCTGTCCCTCGGCGATCCGGTTCCAGCGCCGCCATCCTCGGTAAGGGAAACGGCTTCACGTTTCCTACTGCGCATGCGCGAGTCGGCGCGCGGCCTACTGCGCATGCGCGACTCTAATTTGTGAATGGGGAACGCAATGTGTTGTGGGACATAGTTCCCATAACACATCGCGCCCCATTCAACAGAAGACGGAAGAAGAGAAGATCACCGCGGAGCTGGAGGAGGCAGATTAGGACGATCTGCCTAGCAACAGCCATTTCTGGTAAGTAAAAAAAAAAATTTTTTTTGTTTTTTTTTCATTTTAAATGGTTACTAACATATTTTTAAGTTTTTGTTTTCAGGGTGTCCCACCACTTTAAGTGCACATGTGCCGCATGACGTCGGCACATGCAAATACAGGAAATATCTCCTAAACCGTGCAGGTTTAGGAGATATCCTGTGCAGCTACAGGTAAGCCTAATTATAGGCGTGCCTGTAGTTTAAAGTGGTTGTAAGGGGTTTACCTAACGTAGAATTAACCTTTAGTAAATCAATCCCTGTAAGTTAAGCTATCTCACAACAACTGGATCACTTATAAAGATACTTTCAGTGCTTAGACTGCAGAAGCAGACCAGTATGTAAAGTCCTTGAAACATGCAAAAACAAGGATGGAGTACTCTCCTTTACACACCCTGTAATCCAGAAAAACCTTGTATGATAGCTACTGCTCTATGGGTCTATCTGGAATCATGACTTTGGCTCTCCAGATCTTACAGATTTAGCTATAGTAGCGGTGGACCAGGTGGTCCTATGGGCATCTGATAAAACCCCCATTCTGATAACCCCCCCCATTCCCCATTCTGATAAACCCCCATTTTCCCATTCTGATAACCTCACCACTCCTAATTCACCCCATTCCCCATTCTGATAAACCCCCAATTCCCCATTCTGATAACCTCACCACTCCTAATTCACCCCATTCCCCATTCTGATAAACCCCACCCAAGAACAAACAGAACTCAGATCCCAACTCTTAGATAGATTCCAGAGCGGAGTCAGCTATTCACAAGCTGGGCAGTTAATTCTTCCTTGGGGTTCGGACTCCGGATCCCTTCAAGACATGGTCACTGTGTCATCCAACCTCCCATAGCCAAATTCCAGCTTGTGTCAGCTGGCATCTACAGACAGTCATCCATTCTAACGCTCCCAATTTTGGCTCCCAGGGCAGACAGCGCCCCTCTGAAGTTGGCACCTGGGGCACATACTCCCAGCCCCCCCTAGTTTTGGCCCTGGTATGAGATATTCATTTATCATACTGGATATTGACCCATTTTGTGCTCGAGTACTTTGTATGAATTATAAAGAAGTTTGCCTGACTTCAAGAAGGAAAATCGTTTATGTAAACATATAAAAGGAAAAGCACCAAACACATTTTCTTCCACACTTACATCTTTTATCATCGATAATTAAACCAGAGTTGGAAATTTTTCTTCTTTAGACAATGTTTCTATGTACTAGAAAACTAATAAAGAGAAGACATAAGAAATGCTCTAGGCAAATACTTATTTCACAAAGTGATTATTATTCTTTCAGAAAGTCTTCTCTTTTTTCTGGTTTTCATTTCTTCATCGTAGACTAAAAGTTATCTATGGTTTTGTGTTGAACAATATTCGTGTGTTAAACAATGCACTTAATTCAGCTGAACTCTACTAAGCCATTTCATTGTTCTTAGAAAACCTTACTTCATGATATCTTTGCCTGAGCTGACAGCACAATGCAGATACAATTATTTAAAGAGAACCTGTCAGATGTATAAAGTAACAATTCTGTTACTAAAATGTGTCTGCATGTCATTTTGAGATCATCCAAAATATTTTTTGGGATCCCCATCCTGGCGGCCGTGTTCATATAGTACAGGCTTTGACTTGTGCTACTTAGATCTTAATACAACCCCAGCCTCACCTACAGCAGTGGTGGTTGTGGATTGCCAGTGGTAGAAAAATTGAATTATGTTAATGAGATGACGTTTGAAGAATACCTGTCACTGCTTGGCTGACTCTGCTTTGTGATTTCCTTTAATGCACTGTGGAACTACCATTGCCTGTACCTGTTACACTTCATGTAAAATTTCAGATGGGATATTGTAGCCATTATGGTTGTTTCACTCAGTTCACCTGTTCCTTGTACAGTAATTGTAAGAGAAGTTCAGTACATGTTGTTACCAGAAGGCTGTCACATGCTCATGTACATGCTCAAAATTCTGAGCAAAGGCTCACTACAAAACGGCATTGGCACGCACGAGCACAAGGTATTAGCGTGTGTGCAAAACTAAATGTACGCACCTGCATGCACACCTGCCCGTTGACCCGCATGCCCGGTACTGGTGCCACACAGCCTATTTGAGCTGGACTATGACATGATCAGTTTGCTGAGTGGTACAGTAGTTCCTGCTTTACCCGAGCCTTGACCTGCTATACCCGCCTACCCTTGTATGACTTGGCTTGCCCCTGATTTGTCTCTGGATTTCTGCTTGCCTGCTGTGACTTCAGCTCTTGTCTTGTGACCCTGTACCTTGCTGCCTATCTGTGTACCGATCCAGGGTTGAATCTTGACTCTGCTCCTGCCTGATGCTCCGGTACATCGCTGCCCGGCTGTTGATGACCTTTTGGCTTGTGTCCCGACTATGCTCCTGTCTGACAATGAAGTGTCACCGTGTTTAAATTCCTGGTTCCTGCCTGTCAATCTGTGGTCATCTGCATCCTGCAAACATTAGTTGGTTATGCCTGTTACACCGGCCCTTGTGCCACTCTGTGTTATCACTTCCATGAGTATTGGACAAGAGGTGCAAGAGAAGCCCCCTCTCCAGCTCGATCTCCACCAGGTAGTTGACAGCAATATACCCAAATCATGGGAAAAAGAGTATTTTTAGCTTGGCCTATGACAAAGACAAATGGCAAAGACATTTTTAAGGGTAGGTGGGGGTGAAAAGACCCTGTCCTAAGCTGGGCCATTCCTAATTAAATTTAGTGTGCACAGCTAGTCTGTAACCAGCCTCAGCTTTGTTTACTTTGTCTAGACTTTACTGGTTCTCCTAAATTTACTGCGTTTCTTCTGTCTGCTGCTGTTGAGGATGTTCCAGTAGCCAATGTAGGAAGAACAATCTTCAAGTTATTAATATTTGTGTGACCCAACCAAAGCATTTGTTCAATGGTACGGCTTGGGTAGATGATACATATTTGGAGCATCTTGCCAGGATGTTCTTTCCCTCTTGAGTTTCTGCCTGGAATATCAGTGTAGAGGGTTCTTTCTGCTGTGGATCTTGCCTCAGCTGGGGGCTGCCCTGCTGGAGGGTTTTTATTCCTCAGGGATTTGTGTTAATGGATGTCTGCCTGGTAGGAGCCTCTGCAAGAAAATCTTTTATTGAAGAGTTTATTGAAGAGTGTTGCAGAGGGGCTGGGTAGAACCTGCGGATGGACTTTGCAAGAAGGAATCATTGCCCACAGATCAAGGTATGTCTGACATCTACTACAGGGCCAAGAATCAGATTGACTGGAATGAGATCCACCACAACTCAAGAAAGGCTGTGACTACTTGTACAGGGTTATAGATTTGTCTGGCTGATCTCACAACTATTACCAAGATGCCTCCTACCATCAGAATACCTGTCCTATGTTGTGCTCATTTGGGGTACCCTACACCCCTAACCCTCTTTTCTAAAATGTAGTTTAGCAATAAATGGTAAAAAGACTAAAGTGACGGGAGTCCAGACACCTTACCATATGACAAGGATCCAACCCTGAGCTGGAAATGTCAGCCTTTCACACTGCTAAGTGGGTCATTCCACATCACCCCAATGCAGGGGTGCTACATATGGGCCATTATGATATTCAACATGGTCTAATCCTGACTGTGGCATATACAATCTATAGGTCCTGTTTAGACCGTTGTACTCTATACAAGATATGACATTACATAATGATAACGACTGTATTCTGTAAGCTGTAATATACTTTTACCAATATGTTTATTGTCTCAATATTTGCTGAACAACCACAGTGTTCATCTATGGAAGGCTATCTTACTCTTGTGGAAGACTAAGCAGTGACCGAAGCTCTTCATCAAGAGTGATGATTTCACTTTCTGCCTTCCAGACAGGTAATTATCTATGTATGTTTTTTTTGTCTATACTGTACAGTCACAATATAAAAATATGACTTATCCTAACAATGTGTATGAAACAAGAGTTTTCTTGTATTTTCCATCTGTTACATAAAAGCATTCTCCTCTATTCTAATCACTGTGATGAGACCATTATGTTCTTATGTCTCTGACTACCCTAAGATTGAATATTCACCACTGAAGACAAGAGAAGACCTTGCAGCTTCGTGATGATTTAATCATTCTATAGTCTGCAGAGAGATGTTTCTAGGGAACTTAGCATAAGAGAAAATCCTACATTTTTGTCATTTTTGTAGTATGTTTCTAGAAAAAAATATTAAAAAGAACATGTGATTTACTTTATGTTGCATAGCAAGAAATTCATTCAGAAATATTAACTCTTTCAGTACTTGATTCAGTCTTCTCTCTTGCGATCATGCAGTTCCCCAGCATGGGCTCTACCAGAGACTCCATACTTGACCAGACAAGAACTTAGGGCCACCTTCTTTGAACCCACTTTACATGTAGACTGTGCCCTGCTCTGTCCCCAGACAAAGTCTCTGCCCAAGAGTAATCCCCCCATTATACAGAAGAATAAATGGTACACTCGGTGTCTTCATAACAATGTCAACTTTATGTAATAGAGTTTAGCATAAAAAGACAGTCATTCTGAGTGATGAGGGCATGAACCTGAAATGGTTGCAAACAGTCTTGAGGGGGAAAACATTTCATCCTCCTCCATATGAGGGATTGTGTGAAGGTTGTCGAAACAGGGAGCAGTCCCTGCATTCACCCAGAGGGGAGCGCCCACTTAATGCTATTGGAGCCTACATGGCTGTTCTCTGCTAGGCTCAAAGTAAAGGAGTTCTCAGTACTCTAACCAACATTAGAGGGTAGGCATCAAAAGGGAAATCGTTACCCATAGCCCAATCCTGAAACACTTTCAGCATTGGAAAGGATTGGCCTAGCATTCACAGCAGGGAGGAGCCGTCTCTGAAAGGGACTTTATACTGAAGGACTAACAATAACACCATGTGGGTTTGGAGATGCACAGTAGCTCCTTATGGAACTACACCAAGCCAACCACTGAGCTAAAGAATAGGGTCCTTTACCCCTATACTCCTCCTCAGTTTTCTAGGCCACATCCCCATGGTGTGCCAGCCAAAACTAAACTCCTGGTAACATTTTTCACCCTAGCCACAAGGTTCTCCTCCAATTTTAGGTGCTTCTGCTGGGGAACCACCAATGTATTTTCCAAAAGCCTCTTCATAAATACATCGCCATGCCAAATCAATGCGGTTAAAAGTTTCTCCAGCATGTTTGCCTGGTTTGTAGAAGGAAAATATGTGATGTACTGTAAATATATAACAGAAAAGCACTAAACACATTTCTTTCCACACTTACAGCATTTTTTATTTTGAATTAAAGTCGGAATTTCTCTTCTTTAGACAATGTTTCTAGGTACAGTAAACAAATAAAAAGAAGACATAAGAAATGCTCCAAGCCCCAAATCTGGTTTCCATTTCTTCATCTTAGACTAAAAGTTATCTATGGCCTTGTGTTGAAAAATATTTATTGTTAAATGACGCTCTTAACTTCCAGCTGAACTTTATAATACATTTCATTGTTTCTGGAAAACCTTGCTTCAAGGCATCAGTGCTATACAGATTAAACAGAACCTGACAAATGTATGTAAGTATAAAGTAACAATGTTGCTGAGACAAGCAGGTGTCAAAATATGCCTTTGTGTTAGTTTGAGATCAACTAAAACATTTTTAGGAATCCCAGTTATGGAGGATGTGCCAATATATATATATATATAATGCTACTTAGATCTTAATGGAGCCCCAGCCATAGTAGCTGCAGATTGTTAAATAGCGGAGGAGAAGGGTTAGAACCTTGTGAGGTTTTTATTGCCATCTCTGACTCTATTAGGGAGACTTCTCACTTCCTATCAGTACAGGATGTGATGGTAAATGTCTCCAATGGGTACACAGTTTTAGTAGAGTGGGGAAGTATTAGAGCGTTTAACAGGTGTCATGGGGACAGAAAGTGAAGGAAAAACTCCCCAGTGGGGTCACACAGAAGTAAACACTTCTTTTTTTTTAATTCCTTTTTATTATAAGCTTTTAGAGTGTGATATAAAACAGAGCCTATTGGGCATACCCAGGCTCGAAATAAACAAAAAACAACATAAAAAGACAAATATAATAATAATATAATATTATAAAAAATATAATAATAATACCATAAAAACAAAAACAAAACAAAAGGTACACTCAAGCCACAAATGTGGAGGATTCACAATATCATTATTCATAAATTAGGGGTCTTAAGGATGGAAGAAGAAGGTAAGCAGGACACCTTCCTAGATATACTGTAATCAGCTAGCAAAGTAATACAACAGAACTAAGAGCATCAGTACACAGAAGCTCACATTTTTACACTTATGGAGACATCCAGAGGAGGAGTGGATAAGGTGTATTAGACTATGTAGTGGAGTCTGATGCAGGAGGTGAGCGGGCACTTCGTATAGAGATGGAGGTTCACTGAACACAGTTTTGGAAGATTGTTTCAATTGTCACGTGTTGAACACAGTGGAGCAAAACGAGAGGACACTTTTATGCACATATAGTCAAGAGACTAAGAGAGACTTTTATACAGTATTATATTTTATATGAATGAATTGTGATGCACTGTAATATATAGGACTTATTAAAAATCTGTATGTTCTACTATATATTTGCAGGACTGACTTCAGAATGAGAAGGACTGCAGTGTTCTAATGAGGAAAATTGCAAAGTCTGAATCCTTTAGAAGTAATAAGCCCTTAGGGAGTATCTCTCCAAAAATAAAAATCATATAGTAGAGAATGCCTGCAATTTTACTTGTATCTTAGTGAAGACATTAGAAAAAATTGTAAGCCAATCAAACAAGCAGATAATGACACCTTCAGGTTGCCATATATATATATATATATATATATATATATATATATATATATATATATAGTGATATTGGGGGTTCTTTAGCTTCTGTGTAGAGCACACCAGTGAGCAGAGTCCACACCAGTCATGCCATTTAAGGGCTTGTTGGCCCACTTTTATTAAAAGAAAGAAAAAGAAAACAAGTCCAATAACAAAAGGGTTGCCCACACAGGGGTTTCAGCTTCCCACAGCAAACACTGTAAAGTTGGACAGAAAATACCAAGCCACCTGGCTCTCTTTAGCAGCACTGCTGCGCAGGCTTATGCTTCAGCCCTCAGCTCTATAATGGAGTTCCTGTACACTCGGTACCTCAGTACTCTTCCTCGCTGTTCCAGCCCACAGGCTTGGACCCTCTGTCTGCTCTGACAGACAGAATTGTGCACACATGCACGCTTCTCCCTTGCTTGCCTGGACTCCTCGGGAGGGTGGAGCCCAGAACCATGGTCAGGTGTCTACAAATAGCCCAGCACACACCTGACCAGTCAGTGTGCTGGTGGATCTCAAAAAACCCGGATCAGGGACTGAGGATTTCATCCCACCCAGATCGCTACGAAATCCCCAGGCTCCAGGTCCCAAAGTGGATTTTAATAAACAATGAGGAAACTGAAAAGCCAGTTTCCTCCCAAATAAGCAAATACCCTGGAGCCCCTCAACCCGCCTGGTTGAGAATCCTGCATCATTTTGCTGGTGGGGTACCACACTACCACAAATATATATATATATATATACATACATATATATATACAATGTCTCACAAAAGTGAGTACACCCTTACATTTTTGTGAAAATGTTATTATATCTTTTCATGTGACAACACTGAAGAAATTACACTTTGCTACAATGTAAAGTAGTGAGTGTACAGCTTGTATAACAATGTAAATTTGCTGTCCCCTCAAAATAACTCCACACACAGCCATTCATGTCTGGAAACAAAAGTGAGTAAACCCCTAAGTGAAAATGTCCAAATTGGACCTCAAAGCGCAGGCCGCTCGTGCACGGGACCACGTCAATAAATGTAGTCCCGGCAAAGCAGGTCCGCGCTGTAGCCGTCATTCGGCTATAGCACGGATCTCAAGTGGTTAATGTCTAAACCACTGGCAACAAAAGTGAGTACACCCCTAAGTGAAAATGTTCAAATTGGGCCCAATTAGCCAATTTCCCTCCCTGATGTCATGTGACTCGTTGGTGTTACAAGGTCTCAGGTGTGAACGGGGAGCAGGTGTGTTAAATTTGGTGTTATCGCTCTCACTCTCTCATACTGGTCACTGGAAGTTCAACATGGCACCTCATGGCAAAGAACTCTCTGAGGATCTGAAAAAAAGAATTGTTGCTCTACATAAAGATGGCCTAGGCTATAAGAAGATTGCCAAGACCCTGAAACTGAGCTGCAGCACGGTGGCCAAGACCATACAGCGGTTTAACAGGACAGGTTCCACTCAGAACAGGCCTCGCCATGGTCGATCAAAGAAGTTGAGTGCACGTGCTCAGCGTCATATCCAGAAGTTGTCTTTGGGAAATAGACGTATGAGTGCTGCCAGCATTGCTGCAGAGGTTGAAGGGGTGGGGGGTCTGCCTGTCAGTGCTCAGACCATACGCTGCACACTGCATCAAATTGGTCTGCATGGCTTTTATCCCAGAAGGAAGCCTCTTCTAAAGATGATGCACAAGAAAGCCTGCAAACAGTTTGCTGAAGACAAGAAGACTAAGGACATGGATAACTGGAATCATGTCCTGTGGTCTGATGAGACCAAAATAAACATATTTGGTTCAGATGGTGTCAAGCGTGTGTGGCGGCAACCAGGTGAGGAGTACAAAGACAAGTGTGTCTTGCCTACAGTCAAGTATGGTGGTGGTAGTGTTATGGTCTGGGGCTGCATGAGTGCTGCCGGCACTGGGGAGCTACAGTTCATTGAGGGAACCATGAATGCCAACATGTACTGTGACATACTGAAGCAGGGCATGATCCCCTCTCTTTGGATACTGGGCCGCAGGGCAGTATTTCAACATGATAACGGCCCCAAACACAACTCCAAGATGACCACTGCCTTGCTAAAGAAGCTGAGGGTAAAGGTGATGGACTGGCCAAGCATGTCTCCAGACCTAAGCCCTATTGAGCATCTGTGGGGCATCCTCAAACTGGTCTGGTGCCCATAACTGGACAGCATACTAATAATGATGTCACTGTAATAATGTCACTGGTCCATGGGGGGTAGAAGTGCTGAACCTACATATCCAATCTAGTAAGTGACAAAAGTTTCAGATTGAAATAATAAGGTATTTTTTAATAACATTGAATTACAAAACTAGCT